>JAKUCC010000164.1:0-20039 GCA_030563365.1 Hemisphaericaspora xylanilytica | reverse complement strand
CCCAAGCATCTTCGGCCTCACATATCCATTTGTTGTTAATTGGGGCGGAAATGCAGTGAAGGTTGCAACTACAGCCGGAGTAGATGTTGCGTAGGTGGACATATACTCGAATGTAACTACTGAACCCGAATGCAAATATGAACAAATCACAATTTTAAATTTTGTGACGATAGAGAGCGGATGTCTAAGTGGCGTGAAATCAGATCCGGGCTTCTCCTTGGGTATATGACATAGGGGGGGGGCTGTATCTATAATCCGGCGGTAATGCAGCTTACCGGATGCAATGGTGCCGTGTTCACGTACGGTAGCTTTAATTCTGACACGATGAAAAAGGATAACGGTAATAATCGCACCATTATTCATCGGATCTAATGCACTAGGATAAACCCAATCGAACTGTTGCAACAAGAGTGAAGATGAATTTTTAATTGGGTATTACTGTATGAACCACATATTGTATTTAAATGCGTTAAGAGAGATTAAAAAGTGATGTGAGAGCGTGTCATTGAGTTCGCTAATTATGGTATGGTCTCCATTTGTTTCCATTTAGTAATTAAAGAGTTTTACTTTGTGGATTAATTCGGAGTGAACGGTTCCTACTCCGATGTGTAGCCCCAATTATGCTATTTCTTGAGATGAAGCTTATTCAATAACATTCTGTGTGACTATATAAAACAGGGTAAATTGGTATAAATGATGGTTATATGATTTCTCTCTGACTTAATAAATGTTACAATACTTTAGACAAATATACAACGGTTATTTACGATGGTGAATCTCGAATTGTTGCACACAAACAAATTTCATTTATTCATTCGTTTTTCTTCTGTTGTTCTGCTGTAGTTTTTCTGTTGTTTGTCTTGTTGCATTTTCTCCATTCTCCATTCTCCATTATTCTTGTTGTTCTCATCTCTCGCTTCCAATTGTTAGTTACGGCAAAAAAAAAAAGCCATTTAATTGTACAACACCAAATAAATTTCAAATACGGCATTAACTAACAAATTTTCATATTAGTTCAACTTTTACATATACATATCCCCTATGGAGTATCATTACTACTACTAGATACTATTACTGTTATTATTACTCCCTCCCCCTACTTGAATACATTCATTTCATATAACTTGTTTCCATGACAAACGATTATTCTCACATACAAAATTTACAGCACCCGCAACATCGACAACCATCGCCACTACGAAATGCAGGAAACTCACCATCTCCTACACCAACACCAACACCTCCTCCTCCCCCTCCTCCTATAGCAGATGAAGATGAGCTCCTCAATAATATTCTACCTTCATACCACATGTTTCAATCAACTGTATCGAAAAACTTAATCCCAACCAATGAAAACTATCATATCGATCCTCCAATGTATGAAATGACCCCAGTCACCTCAACAACAGCCTCGCTATTAAACTCAAGAGTACAGTCACCAATCGATAGTCTACTAGAGTCACCACTTGGTTTGAGTATCGCTGATCGAATCGATGAGCAACAAAATGAATATAATCAAGAAAGCGCTGACTTATGGAAGAATACAATTTTGGCCAATGTTGATAAGTTACCAAATTTAACCCATTCAAAGGAGGGCTATGTCTGTGAGAATTTAGAAATCAATATTGTCTTTACTGAAAAAGTTTGTCAAAAGGGAGTGAAACCCATCATTATGGATCCTTCGAAACGAGAATTTAAACAAGGAGATTATATTCATGGATATGTCACCATTGTCAATAAATCAAACGAACCAATTCCTTTTGATATGGTATATGTCGTATTCGAAGGAACGATGACTATTTTAGATTCAACTACTAGTGGGCTACTTGATATTGATAATCCTGCCACCAGATTTAAATTTCTAAATATGTTGGATTTGTTTGCTAGTTGGTCTTATGCCAATATTGATAGATTGATAACTGATAATGGAGATCCTCATGACTGGTGCGATGGAGAAACTGATCCTTATGATAATACAAGTTTGGCAATAGATGTTAAACGATTGTTTCAACCAAATGTTACATATAAGAGATTCTTTACATTTAGAGTTCCGGAAAAATTATTAGATAATACTTGTGAAGAACATAGTTTACCATTACATTGTGAAATCCCACCAACATTGGGAGTTGATCGTATTAGTACCCCACCTTCGGTGATGTTGGCCAATAAGGAGAATTTTATTCGTGATTTGGCCTCCATTGATAGTAGTATCAGTTATAGTGTCGATGCGAGAATTATAGGGAAAGCCAGTCTTTACAATTATCCAGTAAAGAAAGATCAATATGTGGTTGCAAAATTGGAAAGTCGTCCGATTCGAGTGATTCCATTGCCAAATTTGGAGAATACATATCTTGAGAAAGAATTAGCGGTGGAGCGGCAAGTTTACTTTAAGGCATTCTTGGATACAATCATTAAAAAGATCGAATATGGACGACAGTTGTTGAACCAACCTAACTTGCTCCGACAGGGGAGTTTATTAACTCCAATTGTCAGTAACGAAAATGATGGGAATAAATTAAGACAATTATATGATGTAGCAGGGAATACAATTAAAAGCAGTCAGCGACGTCAAAAGCTGGCCAACGGCGATGATGATGATGTTTACCAATCACTAGCCTGCTTCAAAAAGAAAACAATAACAGGGAACACCAAACATCTCGGAGTTATTTCGTTATCGACAGTCAAAAACAATTATTACATAAGTTACACTCCCCCAACTCGTTTCGCATCGAATACTCAGAGTGTTGTTAATACCGAAATCAACATTCCAATCGAGCTTAACTATTTCATTGAAAATCTTACCACCTCAAAACCCCATCTTCCAGAGATTAAAGCAGTTGAAGTAGAAATTGTGAGTGTTACCATCCGATCAAAAAAACATCTGATTCCAATTGAATTCACACCCGATATGTTCTTTCCAGAACGTCAAATTGAATCCAAACATCACTCGGATTCTCCACCTAATTTTGACACAATTGTCATTAAAGAATTCCAAAAGAACTATTTGACTGAGTTTCATCGAATGATTAAGGAGTTGAGTAATGATATTATCAGAATCGAAACGAGATTATATCGAGATGTCAAGAGTCTTGCGTCATTAAAGACAAAATATATCAATCTCCCAATTGCCGACCTTGCATATAAAACCACCAATGAAACCGGTGGTGCAATCGGATTACATACAAATATAAAAACGATTCCTTGGAAATTAGAGACAACATTAGATGGAAATCTGGATAATTCACACGCATTGTATACAAAGAAGTTTACGATTTCGTTGGATCTTAATAATTGTTATCTCAAGGGGTTGGATGCTAATTGTCATGGATTGGATCAAATTGTGTTGGTGCCTAGTTTCCAGTCTTGTTTGATAAGTAGAGTTTATTATCTTAAGATTTGTGTTAAGATGATCCATGGTGAGAACTTGACGGTGCATGTCCCGTTGACGATTCAGAGATAAATAGAGTAAATAGATTTAGCATTTAGTAATGAAAAATTTTGGGTGATGAATAACTTCGTAAATATTAACCCATTGTACATACAAATGTAAATGGGCATGGTTAAAATAAAACAAAGAGCAGCCTTGAAGTTTGTCATGTTTATACGATGGGCACTTTTAGTTAGTTCCCAACATTTCAATTATGTGATTTATATCCTTGGTTAAACTTTACTGGATAATTTTCCGGCAATTCGAAATTACTTACTATATTCGGTTGAAATTGTTTTTGTTTTATCATGACTACCAATTAGCCATGGATGCAAGTCATTTAATCTAATTATAGTGTTGTAGTGTTATTGAATGTTTTGTATGTATCCGAGGCAATGCCAGTTTGGTGATATTGTGTCACTAGCAGTTGTCGGTAGTGTTGTAATCAGGCAAAGTAGTTGAACAACGTGGTCTAGGCTATCTGACGGAGATCGATCGCCATGAACTATGTCTATTACCTATTTCGGGTATTTTTGACAATGTATGTAATTCTACTCAGATGATGGAACAACGGAACGATGTCAAAATGACACACGGCATTATGCCCTCTGTCATGAGACTGACGAAGTAAAAATTAATAATGGCCCATTGGTTTTGTGGTCTATTGAAGGTTTTCTTCTTTTTCCGTTGTGTTATGCAACAAGTGACTCTCAGGCTTAGTCAAAAAAATCACCATCTCTCCTCCTACTACACCAACCCATTAAATCACAACTACCCTCTCTTCGCTATTGAAAAGCTTGCTGCATAAGGGGAATTTCATTATATACACCACTAAGAATATGGATGATCGAAATAGGTTGAACTTGAGATTATCATCCCTTTCAATACGGCGCAATGGATCAACGTCCTCCGCTACCAATGGCCAGGACCAGGAAGCAACCGAGTTGGTCAACATCTTACCCTCGTACCAAATGTACAAATCAACCATCAAGAAGAACTTAACCCCAACTACTGAAGATTTACGTACTGCTCCACCAATGTATGAATTGACGCCATTGTCATCATGCAATTCGTCCATTCATGAAGATTATTTCGGTTCAATTGCTAGTTCACTTGCTAATTCACCAAATTTGACTCCTCAACCGGTTGAGGATCCTACTGCTGATAGTGAAACCATATTGGAAAATTCGCACAAGTTGAAACGATTAAGTTCTACAAATAAGGAGATATCACAATCATTGAGTGTTAATATTTATCTTACGGAATCAATTGGAAAAATAGGGGAAACGTATAAAGTTATAGATCCATTGTCGTTGGAACTAAAACAAGGACAGTACATTTATGGGTTTGTGAAAATTACTAATAAAACAAATAAGGAGATTCCATTCGATATGTTTTCCGTGCAATTGGAAGGTTGTTCAATATTCGGAAATGGACAAAAAACGTTAGTTGAACCACCAACTCATATTGATCGTTTCCTTAGCATGTTTGATTTTCATGCAAGTTGGAATGATGCATATTTGGATCGATTAGTCACTGATCATAATGACCCATTTGGATATATCGTGATAAAGGATCCAATTGATGATACTGAGGTTCAATTAAACATTCAAAAGGTATTTAAACCAAATACTTCATATAAGAAGTTCTTTACATTTAAAATGCCTGAGAAGTTGTTGGATAGCTCGTGTAACCATAACTTAATTCAGCATTTACAATTGCCTCCTACTTTGGGAGTGAGTAAAAATGAAGTGGTCACTTCATTACGACAGAAATGGAAACGAGGAGATCCCGCACAACAACAGCAACAACATTTAGCTCATGATGAAAAACACAAGTACGCATCGTTGTGTAAAGATTTTGCGATTCCCGATACGTCTATTAGTTATTGCATAAGTGCAAGGATTATAGGAAGAGCATCGGGATATGATGATTTGGTGGGACCTCATAATATTATATCCAAACAATCGCCGGATGAATTTGTGGTTGCAAATGAAGACTATACTTATTTAAGATTTATACCGGTGACAAATCCGATTTTTGAATTAAATCGTTCAATGATTCATCAAGAAGCACGGCTATTTTATAGAAACATGTTGACAAACATACAGCAAGCAATTGAATTGGGTAAAGATCTTGCTGCAGCGACTCCACTGGAATCATTACATTCTCCGTCACCACCACCAGACCTTCAACCAACAACCAGTAATGTAGAAATGTCGAAAATGCAGCAATCATATTACTCAAAAGTGAATCAAGATAGTCAGAATTTTGGGTCGTCTAACCAAAAGAAGTCAAGTGATAAGATTGAAGTATTTGCTCCGTTTAAGAAAAAATCAGTATTTGGTAAATCATCAAAATTGATTGGTTTAATTGCAATCTCGACCCCAAGGAAAGAATACAAGATTGATTATCAATCGCAAATTATAAAACCAAAGAAACCAATCAATACCAAAATCACCATACCAATAGATTTATCCTTCATATTTGCGGAAAACCAAACTAGCGCCACATCGTCAACATTGCCCGATTTCAAATCAGTCTCGGCCGAAGTAGTTGGTGTAACTATCAAGTCTAAACGATTATCGATCCCATTGGTAATTCATTCAGATATGTTGTTTGAAAATAAGAACTCTCAGAGCGATACATTTGATATGTTAATCATTCGAAAGTTTCAAAAACTATCTCTTGAATTAGCAAAATTACTCCGGGATGTTGGACAATCGAGATTAGGAATCGATAAACAATTAATCCGGGATATGAAATGTTTATCGAACCTTTCTTCAAAGTATACCACTTTGAAATGCAAACAAGTATCAATCAAGGCCAATGACGGATCTGAACATGATAATTTATCCTCTATTTCATGGCAAAAGGAAAAATTATCCCGAGAACAAATTAAATTCAGTCAAAATTTGGAGATTACCCTAGATTTAGCGAATTTGCTCCATCGACCAGCACCTAATACTGCTGGTGGTGAATTTTGTTTAATTCCCGATTTCCAAACTTGCTTGATGGCAAGGTTATATTATATCCATCTTGATTTTAAATTAAGCAATACCGATAAAATTGCATTAAAGATTCCCTTGACTATACAGAGGTCGTGAATTAGTGTGGTAGTTGATAAGCATATACAGTAATTTAATATAGAGACATGTCTAAGTAGTCAATTCTTGATATTATCGTGTAGTACTAGTTTGTTTTGTTCATGAACAGAAAACATCCACCAACAAATCTTCTGTTCAAAATTAGATTCAAGACGGTCACTCTGGTAATTATGACTATATCATGAGTCTAGATCTCTGCATCTAAGATCTCAGTTGGTTGTCTAACAATTCTCATTTAAAAACATGAAAAAAAAATTATGTTATCTTAATGGACGAGACAGGAATCGAACCAGTGACCTTTTGCTTGCAAGGCAAACGCGCTACCAACTACGCCACACGCCCAGTGATATATTTCGTTAAAATTGTGGGTTTGTCACGTGTAATTCACATGATTTTTGGTGCGACGTTATTTTTGAATTTTTTGAGTTTGATTTTTTGAGTTTGAAGGATTGCAATTGGATAAAAGGTGTGGATTAGTAAACAAGTGATTAGACTTGTTGTAATGCATAGGATTGAATTGTGAATTGGTCCAGATGTGCGAAGAGTGGGTGTTGATTGTGTATATTCTTTGTTCCGTAAAATTTGGTTAAAAGTTATTGGAAAATCATTGGGGATGAGCATAGGGACTGGAAACTACAAAAAATCGAATTTACTTCAGCTTGAAGAAGAATACTTTAGACATCGTTTTGAGATGTGAGTTACTTGAAATACCGAATCGAGGAGTTTAAACGTGTGAATCTTAAAACGACGCTTTGGATTGCATAATATGTTCTTTTCTTCCCATGGTGGAGATCTAGATCGAGGATTCTTCAATATAGCCAAATCGCATTCCCATTGAATCGAGAGAACAGAAATACCATTATCTTGGAAATTGTTCCACTTTTCAATGATCATGGATTCGGGGATCCACTTTTCAAGGTTGTTGCAAATCACACACTTTTTGCAATCGTTGGTGATCATCTTTTTTTCCAGGTTGCCGCAATTTCACATTCTCGAATCATCGCAAAAAAATAAACTTCTAAATTTTTCATTCACAATTCTCAGACATACCTGATTTATAAGTTACTTTACACAACAACCATGTCCACCCAACCAACACAAGAAGAAATAGACACTGACAAACAAGTCGACGAATTAATTTCCGAATGGGATAGACGCAGATATGTGCCCAAACCAGGAGAACCTGCTCTCCCACCTCAAATCTCCCAATTTGCCAACAAAACCACCGATGAAGTAATGCAAGAGTTAAATAGATTACCATTTTTCATGACTGAGTTAGATGAAACTGATGGTGAAGGTGGGGAAAATGCAAACCTCGAAGCACTTAAATCCTTGGCGTATGACGGTGAACCTGATGAGATTGCTACTAATTTCAAGAATCAGGGTAATGATTGTTATAAAGTCAAGCAATATAAACATGCGATTGAATACTATACAAAGGGTCTAGATGTTGATTGTAAAGTCGACAAGATTAATTCGGCGTTATATTTGAATAGAGCCGCATGTAATTTGGAATTAAAGAATTATAGAAAGTGTATTGAGGATTGCAAGAAATGTTTACTTATTGACGAAAAGAATATCAAAGCATGTTTTAGATCAGGTAAAGCATTTTTCATGGTTGATCGATTTGAAGAAGCGATTAAAATACTAGAATATGGTTTGAGTATCGACGAGAACAACAAAGATCTTTTGGGATTATTACAACAAGTAACATCAAAACAACAAAAATTGGAAGAAATCAGATTAAAGAAAGAACGAGAAGCAGAAGAAGCAAGAATGAAACAAGAGATTTTAGACAACTCCATCAAATTAAGGCACTTTGAAATCATCAAAACTTCAAATCCTTCAGAAGCATTAAAAGATTCCAAAATACGATTGGAAGATCCTCAAGATTATCAATCTCAACTAATCTTCCCCGCCATGATCTTATACCCCACAACTGATGAATTCGACTTTATCGGTGAAATAAGTGAATTAACCACCCCCTTGGAGATCTTGGAAATGGTGTTAAATAGACCGCCTGAATGGTTCGAGGATCCAAAACATAAAAACTTCTCCGTTAAGAAGTTAGAATGCTTCATGGAAACGATGTCGGGAGGATTAGTTAAGGTGGGGAAGAAAATCGAAATCAATAATGCATTGATGAATGATAAATCAAAGGCTCCATTGTTTGATAATGCGCTTAGACTTTATGTTGTTCCAAAACCAGATGTTGAAGGATGGTTGGCGCAATGGAACAAGCAAGCAGCATTGGCGGCACGTAAATAGATATAATAGAGTAAAGTAGCAGCAAATTGTAATACAAGATATTCCCAAAATATAATAAATATTAACCCAATTCTATATACATCTATATAAATCCTATAAATTAGGCTTTCTTTGATTTCCGTTGATTCTTGAAAATTACACCTAAATCCATAACTGGACGAGCATCAAAGACAGCCGCAGTATTTATCCCATCATTAGCTTCCATCATTCTCCGCAATTCTGGAGACCGTGCCCATGATTCCAAAATTTTCTTACTTTTGCCCGGCGAAAGATCGTCATCTGATAATATATCCGGTAAATTATCAGGAGAAGCTTTCTTTGGGGTAATAAACAACCTCTGGGGTTTTGCCAAGGCAGTTTCTCTCAATGATTCTTTAATGGGTGATGGTGGTGGTATACCCTTTTTTCGTTTTAGAGGATTACTTTCGTCCTTTGGAAAAATCCCTCTTGCTGCATCGGGTAAAGGAACAGCGTTTCGTTTCCTAGTAGGTTTCTGAGCAGGTACTGGGTGTAGCACTTTACTGGAAGCTTCAGTTGATGCTTTCATAGATCTTGAATGTAAAGCTCCGGCACTAATGGCAGATTTCGATGCTGTGGAAGATGCTACCGTGCCAACAGGATATTTTTCTTGATATGTCATTAACACGGTCTTGGCTTGTTCATTAGTATATGTCGACGATGGAGGGTTCCTGGGTAAATGATTCCGTATTACAGAGGATGATATTGGCTCTCGAATACCATGGCGATTATCTGGTTGTTCTATTTTTCTTTTCTCATTGTTTTTGCCAGAATTGGCTTCCAAGCGCTTTGTTACTACTGGAAGCTGACGTTCACCAATTCGAATATGGGTAAGCTTCATGTTTCTGTCATTTTTCTTTTGTTCTCTAGAGGCTGTTTTCAATTCTGGGATTGCCTTAAGCTCTATTTTATGTGGAGGAAGAAGGGCAGATTTCTTTGCTTGTTCATAATCGTTATCTTCCTTGTGCTTACGATTTCGTGTGGGTGACGATTTATGTATTCTGTCTTTATTCCACTGCGTGCCATTTGGGTTTAAGGTAGTAGTCAAAAATCGATTTCGTTCCACTTTCTTACCATCTTTGCTTGTTTTACCTTTCATGTTCGCCAATCTGGAACCAGCTGAGGTGGTCAAACGATCTATCGCCTCAGGCAGGAGGGTGTCAAATCGAAGAGGGCTCCGCACTGGAGAAGCCAATTTTCGCAACTTTTTTGGAGACTTGGCAATAATAGAAGCAATAGGGGGGATTTTGACTGGAGATAAAGAGCGAAATCTCTCTACTGTGTTCCATAACTCTTGAGGAGACTGCAATTTCCGTTTTGGTGAGTCGTTAATGGGGTTGCCGTAAACAGGTGATAGTTGGCTAGGCGGGAACGCCACCCTAGACGATTCCTTCTCTGGTGAGCGATGTGTAACCATTTGTCTAATTGGAAGGGTTTCATCTGCGCGCGAATCGTGACCAATCTCATTCTGAAATACCTCCTTTCTCAATACTGCCGATGACGAGGGAATTTTGCTGTTTAAAGCGACATGCTCCATAGCCTGTTCTTTAATTGGTGATTGATTACCTTCATTTATAGATAAGCGTTGTTCAACAACGGCCATGTCTATATGTGATTCCTTCATTGAATTATGAGATTCAGGTTTCCCAACTGGCGACTCATTGACGACTGTTGGACTTCTTTCGATATTAGAAACATCCTTATCAACATGCGATTCTTGCTTTGTACCAATGTCGCCTTCTTTGAACTCTTCCGAGTACTCTCCAATGATCCCCGAAGCAGAATTATCATCTTTCTCCAACATCGTTCCAGTCCTCTGAGTAAATGGAATCCATGGAATTTTCGGTTCAGAGCTATTAGAATTAAACGCAAATTTGACTGGGGAAATCTTAAATCGGTTCCCAAGAGCAGCCTTCGACGAATCATTCTGTTCGAAACTAAACTCTCTGGTGGATGCCATGTCTAGCCTATCCATTACTCTCAACGCATTAGGCTTTACTTTATGCACGGTTCCAGGAGCAGGTTTAACAACCAACGGCTCTCGAGTTGGTAGGGATATAAAGCTTCTGTTTGTTTTCAGTATTTGAGATTTATCCTTATCACTATTAAAGGCAGATTGTTGGTCATTTTTCTTATGATCATACTCGGAATGAATAGCATCTTGCCCTTGTGATTCATCTTCATCTTTGCTGTGGTTCGTATCATTCTTGATAAGATCTGAGGTAGATGGCAATGCCGTGCTTTTCCTTATTCGTCTGCTAATGGCCAAAAATGAATCATCTTCGTTTCCATTAATGTCCGATTTCCTTTCATCCTCAAGCTTTCCTCCTATACTACTTCGTCCCCAAAGATTTTTGTTTGGGGAATTTGTTGTTTCCTTAACTTGATATCGGACGTGTTGAGTTGTACCTTTTACAGGGGAAACGCTATATTTATACCTCGGACTTGATTTTAGACTAGTTGCTACAGTATCAGCTGCAGGAACCATACGTGGTTGAGCTTGCTTTTGCAATTCAAATCTGGTTGGTGATGATGACTTTGATGAAGGTGGGGGAAGAATAAAGGAGGGTCGTGACATACTGAAATTTGTTGTTGCTGAGGCTGCAGTGGTAAGCGGTACTAATTCACTAACATCAAACTTGCGGTCTACCACTTTCTTCATAAATAGATCAAGGGAATCGTAATGGGATATAGTTTCAAACTCATGATCTTCAATGGTGGACACCATTGCTGACAAGTTCTCATGGATTTCTTTCGTTATAAAGCGGGACGACCCAGGAACTATGGTCAGACCTATAGTCTTATTCTTCCTGGTAGCCCAATGAATTGGCATTTGCTTCCTATTGAGTCGTTTCAGGTAGAATGCCAAAGTGCTGTAAATATTTAAGACAGCTTCTAACCTTGGTAAACAAAACCCCAAAAAAGGCAAAAAAAAAATAAACACGCGACATGATTATACGAATGCGACACAGGGTAAAATTTGCGACAAATACACATGGATGGCAAAAACGCGATCTCTTCACATTGCGGAGTATCAATGGGTCACTCGGCAAAGCGCAACCTTTACGAGAAAACGCAAAGGTACTACATTCTTTCATTAGACAAGTATATATATATATCTATGTCATATATGAGATCATGATAGACTACAATACATTATTCAGAAGAGAAGATCAAGACGGAGGGTGTTCAGTATATGACGGGGCATCGACAGTTAATTTAGTATTTCTGGTTCTAATATCATTTGGTATTATCCTTAGTTATATACCACAGTACGTTAGAATTCATAGAAAAAGAACATCAGAAGGATTATCCACCAATTTCTTATTATTAGGATCTTGCTCGTCCATATTTACATTAACAAATATCATTTTGATTAGTTCAATTGCTAGACATTGCTGTGCGATTGGTGAATTGGACACATTCAATTGTTTTAATTCACAGTTGAACTTAATTCAGATTGGTATTCAATGCACATGTGCTATATTGATTCTTGTATTGGTGTTGCTCTGGACCACGAACTCAATCAAGCAAGATAAACACGAATATCATCGGATTGTACAAGTGGGGAAGTTGGTGGCTTTACATGTTGCAGCATCCATCTTGCAAATTATTATTGGTTTATCATCAAGCAAGCTTGTCTTGTATACAATCGCCAATACGAATGGATTATTATCTACCTTGTTGACCGTTATCAAGTATGTTCCACAAATTTACACTACGTATCACTTAAAGCACCCGGGTACGTTATCGATTGGAATGATGTGTATTCAGACTCCTGGTGGGTTTATTTTCACTGCCACATTATTCTTCACGAAAGGATCTCATTGGAGTTCATGGGTCTCATATTTGGTTGCAGCATCGCTTCAAGGGTTCTTGTTGTCTCTTTGTATTTATTACGAGTATTTTAAGGGGGGGCATGGCGAAGCAGAAGAATTGGAACGAGAAGCAATCGAAAGAATTGTTAATGAAAACCTTCTTGAGCAAGATATTCTTGAACACGAACAACAAGAATTACGAGATGATGAGGCTAGTCCTCTTGTATCCAGTTAGTTAAAACTTAGCTATTGATAGTATATTTCTTTGTAATACAGAAAGCATAGTGTACACATATTAGGCAATGTAGCAACTCTCATTTGTGTTAACGGCAAATCCCGACCGTTTCCGTAAAACATCCGAACATCAATAGTTTATATGTTTTTTTCTTGGATGAAACTCGTTCTCCTGTTCATCCATTCAGCCAACGAAAATCAAAGCGAAAATTTTTTTTTTCATCAGGAAGCTCCCCTTCCCAACACCTCTCCTTTCTTTGGATCTATTCGGTGACTAACAATAACAATGAGTATTGCTGCCACTTTACGTGCTGCTCGTCCAGCTTTCTTCGCCAAGAATGCCTTACGTTTAACTGCTCGTCAAGCTTTGGTTAGAGGTTATGCTTCTTTCAACCGTTCCAAGCCACATGTTAACGTTGGTACCATTGGTCACGTCGATCACGGTAAGACCACTTTGACTGCTGCTATTACCAAGGTTTTATCTGAAAAAGGTGGTGCCAACTTCTTAGATTATGGTTCTATTGACAGAGCTCCAGAAGAAAGAGCTAGAGGTATTACCATTTCTACTGCCCATGTTGAATACGAAACTGACAAGAGACATTACTCTCACTGTGATTGTCCAGGTCACGCTGATTATATTAAGAATATGATTACTGGTGCCGCCCAAATGGATGGTGCTATCATTGTTGTTGCTGCTACTGATGGTCAAATGCCACAAACCAGAGAACATTTGTTATTAGCTAGACAAGTTGGTATCCAACGTGTTGTTGTCTTTGTTAACAAGGTTGACACTATTGATGACCCAGAAATGTTAGAATTAGTTGAAATGGAAATGAGAGAAGTCTTATCTACTTACGGTTTTGATGGTGACAACACTCCAGTTATTATGGGTTCTGCTTTATGTGCTTTAGAAGGTAGACAACCAGAAATCGGTTCCGAAGCCATTATGAAATTATTAGATGCTGTTGATGAATACATTCCAACCCCAACCCGTGATTTAGAACAACCATTCTTATTGCCAGTTGAAGATGTTTTCTCCATCTCTGGTAGAGGTACTGTTGTTACTGGTAGAGTTGAAAGAGGTGTCTTAAAGAAGGGTGAAGAAGTTGAAATTGTTGGTGCTGGTGACAAGCCATACAAGGTTACCGTTACTGGTATTGAAATGTTCAAGAAGGAATTAGACTCCGCTATGGCTGGTGACAACTGTGGTATCTTATTAAGAGGTGTCAAGAGAGATGAAGTTCACAGAGGTATGGTTTTAGCTAAGCCAGGTACCTGTCAAACCGCCAAGAAGTTCTTATGTTCCTTGTATGTCTTAAACACCGAAGAAGGTGGTCGTCACTCTCCATTCGGTGAAAACTACAAGCCACAAGCTTTCTTCAGAACTACCGATGTTACCTGTTCTTTCAAGTTCCCAGATGGTGAAGGTGTTGACCACTCTCAAATGGTTATGCCAGGTGACAATGTTGAAATGGTTGGTGAATTAATCAAGGCCACTCCAATTGAACTTAACCAACGTTTCAACATCAGAGAAGGTGGTAAGACCGTTGGTACTGGTTTAATCACCAGAATCATTGAATAGGCGTGATTGCGGTTATTCCTTTCTCTATAAATAGTTGATTCTTTTGAATGATCTAAGATCAATTCTCTGTACATAGTAGAAGAATACTTATGAAACTGTGTTTTGATATTGCGTCAATTTGTAAGCATATATACGAAAAGTGATACGACAGCAAACAATTGCCAATGGGTAATTGACCATATTATCTATTTGATAGAACCTCTCATCTTACCACCTGAGGTTCGATTTGAAGTTTGTGATGGTGATAATGGTGAGTCGCAAAAAAAACAAGTTACAATCAATAAACAAAGATAGCTGTAATACATTTCCAATCTGTTTTGATTGGGACTTAGCAATGTCATCAAAGGCGGGTGATTTATTAACATTTCCAATCATAAGTCTTCATAATGAAATCAAATACCCCAACCCTTTTGATGAGAACGAATCATACACCATAAATTTATTCAGTAGGAATCGACAACTTTTAATTGCAACACGAAAAGTGGTAATTCTTAAAGGATCCCAAATATCAAGAATCTTAACCTATGATGAAGACGTAGTTACAGCCACATATACTCATTTCATACATGTTCCTAATCAACTACCAATTGAAGTCTTAGCAGTTTGTCTTAAAAGATCAACACATATTTATTATCCCGATGGAAGATCATACATTGTTAGTCTCCCGTTTATATTGAATAATGCATTGCCGTTTGAATCGGGATTAGTTCTCGAAAGAGATCACAAGCAACCTATAATTTCAAATAATGGAGCACTACAAGCACAGTCCCAATTAAATTCCGCACCCATACTTACGTTGGTTGATCCAATTGATGATTTCAGGATCGTGTCAACAAATTCAACACTAGTTATATCTCAAAATGAACAATTAATGACTTTCCCAAGGAAAGATATCAACAAAACGGCTTCATTATGTACCACATTCAACTCTCAAGATGGGAGCATCAACGTATACCATGTTCGCACTCCTTCAAGGAACGTGGTTCGATTTGGCAACCAATCTCAAAGACTGCAGAAACGGAAATATGGAACAATGACAAATGCTGGAGCACCAGTGAATGCGGCGAATAATATATCTACATCAGCGATGTCGAATCCGTCAAGAATATTGGAAGATGAACCATATCTGGAAGCGAATGCAGCAACAGGTGGCGGGACTTCCCAAATTTCGATATCATTTAATAATATGGAGAAAAAGAGAACGAGTACATTATTATCAGATATTTCATCGATAGGGAGAATGGCAAGTGATTTTCCGGATACTTCAAAATACAGCACGACGCAAGATTTTACCGGTTTTAAAAAGGATATGATCCTTTCCAGAATTGATTCAATTGGAAGTAAATTAAAGAAAGAAAAGATTCGTGTCTTTAGTATATTCTTTGAAGATCAAGAAGGGATATTAGTACTTAACAAACAAGCAAGGGAATGTCAGGTTTTTGTTTCAAAGTTTTCTTCATCAAGTCGACTTCTGGTTGTATATAAAACACCATGTCTAGACTGCATACCATTGACCTCCAGTGAATTTGAAGGGGTTTTGATCATTTTGACTCTTGACAGAAAGATAAGCTTGGTGAATCCATTTATTGATATTAGACCAGCCACTCATTACATAGCCGAGCAAGATATTGAATCTCTTATATGCTCGTGGAATGAGAAGCTTGCGATGAGATCGAAATCTAAGAAAATAAGTATAATTCATCTTGTTTTGCAACCTAGTTCCGAATTGGTCAAAGCTTGTTTGAAATGCTTTCAATATTTATCCGGATCCAAAATTAATCAGACAATATGGATGCTCTGGCGGGCGGCCTATTCCTTGAATTCACATAGAAATGAATGGGATTCCTTTTTGATTGCTTTATTATCGTTATTATATCCATTCCATGAAGGTCTTGCAGCTTCGGAAAATGAAATCACAAGGCTATTACCACAAGCGAAAATACTTCAAGAATCCTCAAAAATAAATGATCAGTTAGCCGATCTTATTCCTTATATTACATTATCGTTGCATTTATTGCGAGAAGAATTTCGATTAGATTCAACTAAACGGGACTCATTACGTAAGCTAAATGTGTTGTTAGTTCAATTAACCACGTGGATGGGATGGCCAGATATATGGACCAAATATTACGGTATTAATCTTGATGAGATTGACCAAACAACTAGATTCTTACTGGCGCTCATATTGCCAGAACCACCTAATCTCCTAGAATCTTTAACCAGTTTATTTGATTCCAAAATTGTTAGGTATTTGACATTTTCTCAGTTAGTTTCCGAGAGTGATTCAGTCGATGCATTGATAACACCACGGACTCATCAAATTCTAAAGTTATTTGAAGTTTTGGTTTCGGACAATCGATATTTTGGTCCCAATACTATTGTTGAGTTAATGTGTGAATTGGGGATTGAAGAGGCAGAATTGGAAACATATCCCCTTGGGATTAGCATTCCCTTAAAGGAAGCCTTACTGATTGCGCAAGAGAATCCTTCATTTCTGTGGTCCTCGAAGGCACTTGAGCTAATTGGAAGAGAGGATTTGACTATGTTGTTGTCTAGTAAGAAAAATGGAAGTACTGGACCTGGCAATATGGGTCTTGATAAACTTGAATCTACCAGACCTCCCAGTATTGAGAGTCTACTAGTCAATATTTTCGAGAAAGATGAATCATTTTCTCCGTGGGATGGTCAATCAGAAGCCGATAGAATTGGGATAACCAAACTAATCTTTGATTTCGACAGACGTTATTTCGAAATAACTACATTGCTACATCAGACTAAAACTCAAACTGCTTGTTTGGATGTTGGTGAAAATATTGCCGAGTACGACCTTGTGGTATTACAGCGTGAACTAGCCGTGATTGTTGCTTTGAGAACATTGACCATCCCATTAGGTCGAGCGGCGTTGTTTTATAGTGGTCGAAAACCATTATTGACAGAAAAGTTCCCCATTCCGAAATTTAATTTGAATACATTGATCCAACCAACAATGACGAATATCGTGTTTTCAGAAGATAGGATCTCACAAAATTTTACAGAATGGTGTTATTTCCATAATGGAGTTTCGTCAGGGTTATCAATTAGTCGAGAAGCCAAGGGGATTTCTGGAAGTTGGATTATTTTCAACAAACCGCCGACGGAATTAAATGCGCAACATGCTGGATTTTTGTTAGGGTTGGGATTGAATGGGCATTTGAAAAAGTTAGAAGAATGGCATATATACAATTATCTTGGGCCCAAGCATCCATTGACGAGTGTTGCTTTGTTGATTGGGATGGCAGCAAGTATTCGAGGAAGCATGGATAATAAATTAACCAAAGTGTTATCGGTGCATGCTGTTGCCTTATTGCCACAAGGTGCCAATGATTTGAATGTTCCGATAATAGTTCAAACAGCGGGACTTATTGGGATTGGTTTACTTTATTTGGAAACTCAACATCGAAGAATGAGCGAGATATTACTATCACAAATTACAGGGGTTTTATTCCAGAATAATGTCAATCAAATCCACGAGGGGTATAGATTGTCCGCTGGAATATCGCTTGGGTTTGTTAATTTAGGTAAAGGTAATGATTTAAGAGGGTTGAATGATACTCATGTGGTTGATCGATTAGTTTCCCTTGCTGTTTCTATGAAGGATTTCCAGCCAGTTCAAGAATTGGATAAATCTGCCTGTGGGGCAATTATTGCTTTAGGATTCATGTATATCAAGACTGAGAATGATGAAATTGCCAACAAGTTAAAAATACCCGATACCGAGCAATTGTTGGATTATATACGACCTGATATGTTGTTACTTCGATGTTTGGCTAAGAATTTGATTAAATGGAACGAGATTAAATGCAGTAAAAAATGGGTTGAGTCAGAGGTACCAATTACGATATTGGAAAAGTTTGGGAAACGAGAATTGAATTACCTTGATAGTGATCAATTAGCCTATTTCAATATTTTAGGTGGTGCATGTTTATCAATCGCCGCTAAATATGCATCTACTCATGATTTAATGGCTCGAGATACTATAATTTACTACCTTGATAAAATGATGGAATTGGCATGTATGCCGGCTACTAATTATGATCAAAAGATAGCCAGTAATAGTGCAGTCAATATCCAAAATTTATTAGCGTTGTGTTGTTCTGTGGTCATGGCAGGTAGTGGAGATTTAGAATGTTTTAGACGATTAAGAATATTGCATAATGATACCAGTAAGGGTCCAGTGTATGGGAATTATATGGCTATTAATTCAGCCTTGGGTTTTTTGTTTTTAGGTGGAGGTCAATATGCATTTAATAATTCCAGTAATTTTGCCATTGCCTGTTTAGTTGTTTCATTATATCCTATTTTCCCCAATGACAAGAGTGATTATGAAGTTCATTTACAAGCGTTGAGGCATTTCTGGGCATTGGCAGTGACACCTAGGTGTCTTGTTATTCGTGATGTTAAGACCCAGAAGCCATGTAAGATTCCAGTTGTTATAACTATGAAGGATGAGACTGTCAAGCAAGTTATATCGCCATGTTTATTACCTAATATTGATGATATTATGTCGATTGAAACCAAATCGAGTGATTATTTCAGTATTAAGATTGATTTCCTGGTTAATTCACAATATTTAGAAGAGTTTAAGAAATCACTTACATTATATGTTAGCAAACGTAAGAATTATCAAATATTGAAACCAAATGTTGGGTCATTATTACAGAATGAGAATCGGAATTTACAGATTGATAATAACGAATTAGAAATGAATGGTGATTTAGCAAAAATGTTAAAATGTGGGATATTTAACGATCTTGATTCGTTTGAAAAGAAGATGATGTTTTATGAAGGTCAATCATGGTCATCATCAACATCATCAACGTCATCGTTTGCTAAAACAGGCAATTCCGACGGGTTATCCATATTTAATATTATTGATAATAAGTTAGAGTTAATGAAGATGGCTCAAAGTCCACAATGGTTAGAAGATTTATGGAATCTTCGATTATTATTTGCCTATGCTGATCGAAGATTATTGGTGAGCGAGTTGAATTATGTTTCGATTGAGTTTATTGAAAAGTTGAAACAAAAGTTGTATAATTTATAATTGAATAGAGTAATGTATAGAATGGTAAGTTTTTACGAGTTATATGTATGAAGTGTCAAGTAAGTGTTATTGTAGTTATGGTTAACGAGTGGAGTGGGTATATTTTTTTGTTATTCATTGCTACTACAATAGTTTCACAATAATACAATACACTGATTTGATTAGTATAAAAAGTCTTGTGATTTTTTTCAATTTCTTGGTATTGTGTTGATTAAATTGATTGGGTGTTAATTGTGTGTTGATGAAAATACTTCACACTTCACACTCAACGTAATTAAACTCGGGGTAGTTGTTTCTCCCCTACATGCTAATTGTTAAAATTTTTTTACATAAAAAATAATTGTTAAGTATGGGAAGAGGAGTAAACAAACCACGATATTCTGAGTATTTTTTATGCATGGAGTGTATAGGAGTCACTCTTTTACCATATTTTTTGCCTCAAAATCCTTTGTTTCTTGATCTTTATTTTTTAAAATTAATAATCACGTGATAAAAAGTATGA
>JAKUCC010000163.1:0-20046 GCA_030563365.1 Hemisphaericaspora xylanilytica | reverse complement strand
CCAATCATGGGCAAAAAGATAGTTTGTCTAGTTGACGTCTTTATGACTGCTGATTTCCCAGCACGAGCAGCATCAATGTCGATATTTGCTCCTTGTTCAGATGCTTCCTTTTCGGCATCCAAATCCAACAATTCCACTACATTCCCAACCAAATATGGCAATTGCTTATTATTGTTGATTTTCTCTTGGTTGTCTTTTATTCTATCCAACATCATTGTCTTTTCATGAGTTAAACGTTGTGATTCTGATCTCATCACTTTGATGTCATTGTCTAACAATTTGGTTCGATTGATGATATCGGCTGTGGAAGAATTCAAGATTTCGGTATCTATCATGTCATCTTCCTGTTGATTCTTTTCTAAGTCTTCTAATGTCAGCATTGTTGATTTGTTATGTCTATTTGGTTATTGGATTAAGTATAGTAGTTTATTCAATTTGCTGTAGTGAGTTGGTTGGTTGGTTGGAAATGTTGCCACTTGAATTGGAAAAAGTTGAAGAAAAAAAATAATAAGTCACGTGATTGGATTTGGTTAAGGACAAATTGGTGATAAGCAATCAAGAGTTGATCGTTATATAATCATAAGAATTTATACAAGCAAGAGTAATCTCTATTAAAATTGTTTAATAAGTGATTGCTAGTATTAACACATTCGGATTCCAATAGAAGCAATTTAATATTCCTACCAAAACAACCATGAAGATTCACAAAGATCATAAAGAATTTAATGATGAAGAATTTCATAAACTAAAACAAGCAGTTGTACAAGGTATGTGGATCACTGATTAGCTTGCTTTCTGGAACCAACAAATGATTATTAACAATTATAGCCAAATCGTTATCATATTCACCATACTCTAAGTTCAGGTATGTCTTGTACTAATACTAAACAAAAATATACCAATTATACTAACTCCACCACAAATAGAGTTGGCTGTACAGTAGTAACTGAAACTGGTGAATTAATATCAGGTGCAAACATTGAAAATGCTTCATATGGTGGGAGCATATGTGCAGAAAGAACAACCATTTCAAAGGCAATTGTATGTAATACTTCATGGTTTTAACTGATGAGCCCTTTTATACTAACGATAATTTATAGCTTGAAGGACATACTGAATTCAAGGCAATTGCCATATCAAGTGATCAACCAGATGATCCAATCACTCCGTGCGGAATATGTCGGCAATTTATTCGGGAGTTTAGTAAAGGCATACCTGTGTATATGTTCAACAGTGATGGTAGCGACTATATTAAGGTATACTTGCAGGATTTGTTACCATTGAGCTTTGGTCCTGAGAATCTTCTTTAGATTTATAGAAGAACGTGGGATGTACGGTTGGATCCACGATATACAAAAGTATGACTGTACATATGGTAGCCTGGTCCTTATATCAAACAACCAAACCACCAGAAGAAAAAAAATTTTATCTTTTCTTTTTATATCCATCCCTTCCATTGTCATCGTATAGATAGATAGAATTGTATAGATAAAACTACAATGACTAGTGTATGTGCAGCTCCTACTTGTGGGAAAGAAACTGACTCCCAATTAAAATGCCCAATTTGTTTAAAGGAAGGTGTCTCCAACGTATTTTGTAACCAAACTTGTTTCCGTACCAGTTGGGCCACCCACAAGGCGATCCACCAAGCAGAAGATGGATCAGAAGTTTATAACCCATTCCCAACTTTCTCCTTTTCTGGTGACTTAAGACCTCATTATCCTTTATCTCCAAGAAGAACTGTTCCCAAACATATCAAATTACCTGATTATGCTGCTCATGGAAAACCAATAAGTGAAATCAAAAATGATAGATTAGGGAAAATCGCCGTACTTTCAGCCAAAGAAATTGAAAAGATAAGGAAGGTTTCTAAAATTGCAAGAGAAATTTTAGACATTACTGCCAGCCATATCAAACCAGGTATTACCACTGATGAGTTGGATGCCATATTGCATAGGGAATGTGTAAAGAGAAATGCCTACCCATCACCGCTTAATTACTACAATTTCCCCAAGTCATTCTGTACTTCCATCAATGAAGTCATTTGTCATGGTATCCCCGACAAGACTCAATTAAAAGATGGTGATATCATCAATTTAGATGTTACCATTTATTATTTGGGTGTTCATTCTGATCTTAATGAAACCTACTATGTTGGTGATAAGGCCAAGGCAAACCCCGATCTTGTCAGATTGGTGGAAACAACCAGAGAAGCATTGGACTTGGCCATTGCTGCTGTGAAGCCAGGAATTGCATTTAGAGAATTGGGTAATATCATTGAATCGCATGCTAGTAAAAATAACTGTTCAGTTGTACGTACATTTTGTGGTCATGGTTGTGGACAATTATTCCATTGTCAACCAAATATTCCTCATTATGCTAAGAATAAAGCAGTGGGTATTGCAAAGCCAGGAATGGTGTTTACTATTGAACCTATGCTTAATCTTGGAACTTATAAGGATTTCCAATGGCCTGATAATTGGACTGCTGTGACTCAAGATGGTAAACCTTCAGCACAATTTGAACATATGTTGTTGGTGACTGAAGATGGGGTTGAGGTTTTGACTGCAAGAACTGAAACCTCTCCTGGTGGACCAATACCTAGGATTTAGAAAAATGATATAAAATACTAGTTTATGTTTATAATATTTCTCGATCACTAACTAAAATGTCCAATAATGTAGTTTCGATTTTCTTTAATGAGTTGGTGAATACTTCCATCTTTTTGGAAAATACTAATCTACTCTTGAGATATCCTTCATTTTCAAATACTCCTCGGTTGATCCCAAGATTATGATATTCTTCAAGAAGGATTGAAAGTCGCTGATGCAAATCTTGGAGGAATTTATAATTCTTCATAGTACTGGTCAATTCAAACTCACCTGAACTTCCCGACAGTTGCAGAATACATAGTCTCATAATCTCTCCAGTACAATCAAATAACCCCATCAAATGATCACCCAAATCAATAAACGGAATATCGATTGCCTCTATCTGGTTCAACATGTCTATTGGAATTTCCCTATCTTCAAACAAGACAACAATAATTATTTCAAAATATTCCATCTGGTTTGTCTTGTCGATTTCTGATTGAATAAATAGCTTTACAAGATCAATTAACAATTCATACTGAAGCAACTTCCGATTCTTGATAAAGTATCCAAATGTAAGAAACTCAATCAATTCTTCAATGGGACCAGAAATCGTACCTCGAAGGGTCTTATTACCTTCATACATCCTATATAATACCATAAGTCTATCACTTAATGTCTCGAAATGCTTATACAACTCTTTACGCACGGTTGCATCAACAGTCTCGAGTCGATGGAGCGCAAAGATTAATTTTTTGGAACAACTCGTTATATCTCTGCCAATGCGGATTATTTCTTCTCGATCATCTTGCTTGGAGTGGAGGTAGTCTCTAGCTGGGATAAATACTTCTTCTATTATGTCTGGCATTGTTGGTTTGTCATTAAGTGTGGTTTGGTTGATGAAGGAATGGGGGTGAAACATCGATGGATGAAGATTAAGCGTGTAATATCCGGGTAATTTGCATTCTATAGTTTTTTCGCTGTTTTTGCAGTTTGAAAGAAAAATAAAAAAAAAATAAAAAAAATCTGTTGCCCATGAAAACTTCACGCTTCTCAAGTGATTTCATCTAGACACACCAATCATCATCACAGCCATGTCTTCATCGATTCAATTGCTTAATCCTAAAGCGGAGTCATTGAGACGCGCACAAGCCCTTCAAGTCAACATTGCCGCAGCTCAGGGTCTTCAACAAGTGTTAGCTTCGAACTTAGGTCCAAAGGGAACATTGAAACTCTTAGTTGATGGATCAGGAGGATTGAAATTAACCAAAGATGGGAAAGTGTTATTGACAGAAATGCAAATCCAACACCCAACTGCGGTGATGATTGCTCGTGCAGCTACTGCCCAAGATGAAATAACTGGTGATGGTACTACCACTGTGGTTTTATTGGTTGGAGAATTGTTAAAGCAAGCCGAACGATTTATTAGTGAAGGGGTTCATCCTCGGGTTATTGTTGATGGATTTGAACTTGCTAGAGAAGAATCATTAAAGTACTTAGATCAATTTAAACAAGTTCCTGAAAGTTTTGACAGGGAGTTCTTATTATCGATTGCAAGATCATCATTGGCCACCAAAGTTACCAATGACGTGGCTGACGTCTTGACTCCTATTGTCACTGATGCAGTATTGACAGTCAGAGAAGGTAATGAAAAAAACTTTGACTTACACATGATTGAAATCATGACTATGCAACATGGAAATTCCAAAGAAACCGAATTGGTTAAAGGGTTAGTGTTAGATCATGGTGCTCGTCACCCAGATATGCCAAGGCGCGTGGAAAATGCCTATGTCCTTATCTTGAATGTTTCCTTAGAATACGAAAAGACTGAAGTTAATTCCGGTTTCTTTTATTCTTCAGCTGAACAACGTGAAAAATTGGTTGCTTCAGAAAGAAAATTTGTTGATGATAAATTGAGAAAGATTATTGAATTGAAAAATGAAGTTTGTGATTTAAATTCAAACAAGGGGTTCGTTATAATAAATCAAAAGGGTATTGATCCAATGTCGTTGGATGTATTGGCCAAGAATGGTATCTTAGCCCTTAGAAGAGCCAAGAGAAGAAATATGGAACGTTTACAATTGGTTTGTGGTGGTGAAGCCCAAAACTCAGTTGATGATTTAACTCCAGATGTCTTGGGTTTCTCAGGTTTAGTCTATGAAAACAGTATTGGAGAAGATAAATTCACATATGTTACTGAAAATAAGGATCCTAAAGCTGCCACTATATTAATAAAAGGATCCAATAATCACGTATTACAACAAACAAAAGATGCCGTAAGAGATGGGTTAAGATCGGTCTCAAACGTTCTTAAAGATCAATCAGTCTTGCCGGGAGCTGGTGCTTATTGGTTGAGTTGTAATGACCATTTATTGCATTCCACTGCCAGTAAATCATTCCTCAAGGGTAAGAATAAATCAGGGATCAGAGCGTTTGCTGAAGCACTCTTGGTCATCCCTAAGACATTATCTTCCAATGCCGGGTTGGACCAATTAGATACCATTTCCAATTGTCAGGATGAAATCGTTGAAGGACACGTTGTTGGTGTTGATTTGAGATCAGGTGAACCTATGGATCCTACCGTGGAAGGAATTTGGGATTCTTATAGAGTGGTTAGAAATGCCGTGTCTGCAGCTACTGGAATCGCATCCAATTTGTTATTGTGTGATGAGTTGTTGAAGGCAGGTAGATCTTCGTTGAAGGAAGGTGGTGGTGCACCTGGAGGAATGCCAGCTGGTGGAATGCCAGGCGGGATGCCAGGTGGGATGCCTCCAATGATGTAATAGAAGAAAATAGGTATTAATTTTAGAAAATGTACAGTATCAACACTTAAGCATTTTTCCGATGTACGCTATTGGCTCTATGGTCTTGTCTTATCTGCTTCGTTAGAGCTGGTCGATATCATGACCATTATCCATTCTTGTAGTATTAGTTATAAGTGAGCGACTAGCTGTCCAATTCACTTGACACTCTGTATTTGCTAATAATCCATCTTCGTGGTGAACGGGTGGCATCTGTGCTTCACAACGCCTGTAGAGAGTAACCTCTCTTATTCTTTCCCTTTTCACGACCTTGTCCAATTGCACGATGGTGATTCTGCAAGTGTTACTTCCCTGAGCAGAATACGTACAACCTGCAAAAATCAAAACCAGACTACCTATCAAAATATAACCGAATGCAAATCATTCTATTATGTCAACACAATTGCCGCCCTTGAGCGTTTATACTATGTCGTTGTCTTAAAAGGCACTCCCTTGGGTCAAGGATCACCGATGTATCGTATTACCTTCAAAACCTTCGCAGTGGGGCGGTCGCCGGGTCGTCCCGGCGCGGCAGGTCATAACCAAACAAAAGTTTCGTAGTCATCAAGTAACCATAAAACTATATGGTAGCGTCGACCAGGTGAAATCACAGGTATTGATCAGTGATTAATTGAATGACCGATGATCAGATTAAGAGATGATTGAAAGTTGTTTAGATGGATATAATGGCTTTAGAGTAGCTAATCCTATTAGAACACCGTATGGTAACTGATACGTTGTTTTTGAATTATTGGGGAAATTAGTAGGATTTTGATGATTTTCAAGAACCACCGAAGTTTGAGTGTGATTACGTGGTAATACATTCCTCAACAAAACATCGGGTTTAACTATATTTGAGCATCAATTATCATAGATCAAGGCAGTAAATGGTCTGATTCAACGCTCAACATACGAAACGGGTGTTCCTCCCTTGCAGTTAAACTTTTGTGGAAAATTTTCTTGTTCAAAATGGATATTTACCGTCTTACATAGTTCACAAAAAACTTAGTTTATTGAGTATTCTACACTTTCAAATTCGGATGTAGTTTTGACCCAGCTGTTTATTCCGGAAACGGTCGGCGTTGTTTGATCGGACGGAACACATTTGCAATGTTTTCAAGTTCCCGCAATTTGACCTAAACCTCATTACTAAAATTACGGATCGAAATAGATCAAATTGCTTAACCCGTCTGCGATCCGACTTCTTGTATCTAGGCTTATGGCGATTGGTAACTATGCATTTTCGAAGAACTTGGAATCAAAGTTCTATGAACAGGGTGTTATCCTCTGTATGAGCTTAACCTTCTCTTGCTGAAAACTTTATTGCATGGTTTGTTGAAATTCTTTAGTTCCACGCGGTAATATTCGGGATAATTGCATATCGATATCACGTTGACCTTCAAGACCTTTTTCGTCTAACCAGTTTTCACTCCCTACTCTTTCTGCACTGAGGGTTAATTATTGAATCTGGAAACTGGGTCTCCGCAAATGGATCTCTCCAGGGTGTTCAACTTTATCGATTTATTAGATTGCTTAATCAAATAAAACGGAACATTTGTCTTGTTGATTTGGTGATAGCCCCAATTGGGAGATCGAAAATTTACCCCAATCAGTTGCTATCTGGCTTTAACGAGATGCTTCCCGCTTCAAAGTAGTCCTTCAGGGTATTTTGGTTAGTATGCGATATAGTAATCTTTTAGTGATTAAAATCTCATTGTTTTGGAAACCTAATTGTAGTTTGTCGGATGCTTCGATGCCAGTTGACTAACTTGACAAAGAAGGACGAATTATTGGGTATTAGATTAGTGTTGAAATATGATGCCACTAGGTGTGATAGGCATCATAACTTGAATGATATCCTTTTCCTTGTTAGTAGATCGACTGCCATCTCTCAAATAGGATAAATGAATCACTACCTAAAGGCGCTACTGGGGTTTTGTTCAATAGTTGGCCAATGTCTTACCTCAACGATAGCCAAATTTACATGAGTAAATAATGTGTCAAAGTAAACCCGTATGTATTACTATTCACAATAGCAAAAGCCTCTATTCTAAAAGGCATTGTGTGGTAGGAATGGGTGCAAAGGTTTCTTTTCAACCGCAAATGGTAATTATTAGCGGCAACTTCTTGCAAATGGGAACAAAATGGAAAATAAAATATTTTTTTGGTGGAAACAATATTTTTTAGTTTGTTTTATTTTATTTTTTTTATCCAAAGAATCTCCTCCACGAAAACGTCACCATTTTGAAAAATAAAAATTTTCATTTATCCGCAGAACGATCCGGGAATTGTAATTCACTATGTCAAGGATGATCCGGTTATGAATATTGCCTAGGCAGAATCAACAATATAACCAAATCACTCAATGAAAAATAGATGACTGATCTTATCCTACAAAGAGGTTTTAAGGATCTGAAGTATTTAGGCTTTTAATGGGAGTTTTATCTGTAACCATCCAACTGGAATCATTAGGATTTAATGCAGGAGCGAAATGTACCACCGCTTGTAACTTGCACGTAGTATGTGGTATAATCCCCCGTAGGGACTTTGAAAAACTTTGGTTAGGTGTAACTTTGGGGTTCATCATTCAATTCCTACGTAGCTGAGAAATATTTTATTTTTCAAAGATCTGGAAATTAAATTATAATCATTAGATCATGACACCCATTGTTGAGGTATACTAGGTTCAAGAATAAATATACGATGGCTCTCAACCTCTTGCATTGCTTTGGATTGGGAAGATTGCTGTGTTCTAAATTATTACCCATTGATGCCTGTCCTTTGAACAATTTAGAGTATATTTTTTTAAAAATTATTTTCTTTTCGCACGCGGCACAAACATAATTATTATTATTGGATGCAATAAAAAATAAATTTAAAAGTTTAGATAATTTTCTTCTTGGTGGAAGTCCACTTCTTGATTACATATTCACGGATCACGAGAAACACAAAAGTGGGCGATAAAGCCGTCATGCGTCTTCCTTTGTTCATGAAATTGGAGGATACTCTATCTTTGGTGTTTTGCATGCTGACATTTTGCCAATCATTAAGGTTTATTATTGTTTATCAGTAAGACCAGTCTATTTCTTTTTTTTTTTTTTATTCAGGTTTTGGTTCCCTGGTGTTAGATTTGGAAGTTTAGTCATTTGTGCTTTAAATTTATTTTTAATTGTTTATTGCTTACAAAACTTATTATGGATTGGAAATATTGCTTGCTAACAAACTGGATGGATATATAAACACCAGCAGATGGAGGGTTTGTGAGTTGATTGGGAAAGATGGTTTTTCATCTTTCTTTGCAACTGATATTTCCTGCTACTACAAGGGTCCAATTGTACTAAAGTTTATTATTTTTCTGATTGGGATTGATCCTGCAATTATTAGAATCTTTCCCCCCAAAAACTATTTTGAAGAAAACACAAGACAAGAAAACAATACGTTAAAAAATAGAAGCTTCCTTTTTTTTTTTTTGGTTATTTTTGCTGTTGTTCATTTTTCTAACGCAACATACTGTTAGATTTCAGATTTCACTAAACAGACAGAGACATAATATTGCATTAGATCCCGTCTGAGTTAAATCAGGATAGACTCAGGCATAGTTTGACAGTCGACAAAGTTTTTGTTGTCGTCCAAAACAACTCACTTAGATAAAAGGAAGAAGAAGAAGAACAAGAAAAGTCTTTGATGTTGGTTGGTAACTGACAGTTACAGTTAAACATTGCCATTCATCAAAAGCATCCAAACAATCAACATTCATCTACCGAGAATTAATTAGACACCGTTATTCTTTGGTATCTGATTTCATTCTTTTAGCTTATAACTTAGCAAAAATTACTACCATTCATTAATTATATATATGACCAGTTGGACATCACCGAACTGGACAGAAAATAATCCATCAGCAGTGGGAGAATCTACTTCTGATCGAACAGTTCCGACAACCACCAATGAAGAAGAACTACCAGTACCCTTACAACCAACGTCGCTTGAATCTTACTCTACAAGCCAAGCAACTTCAACAGCGACAGCTCAACCACAGCGAACACTCCCACCTCAACCAGTACAACCACCTCAACCACCTTCCAATTTTCAATACACACCTATGCCTATATTGACACAAATACCCAACAGTGGGTCATACTTTCCGAATTCAAGCTATACGATGCAACCAATAACATCAGAAAAGATTCAACCTACTGGGTCAGCATCATATCAACCATACCCTCAATATGTCTCCAGTGAGTTTTATAATTCCCAGGAATATAGTCAAGGAGCAAATCCAAACATACAGAGACAACCACAGCAAGGGATGATACCTCTTCCGGTACAGCAATACCCTATGCAAGAATATGGAATGCAATCATCAACCTCTGAACCGCTTCCATGGGACCAGGCTCAGCTTATCCAACAGCAACAACAACAGCAACAACAGCAGCAGCAGTATGAACCGATAAACAAGCTGACGATACGATCGCCAAAAAACTCCACCAAAGCCCCGATGCAGATCACCAAACCAAGAAAATCATCATCTGGCGGGAGTAGTGGTAGTCCAAAGGCAAGTAGTCATTCGGGGAGTCCGGATGATGGACATCACGTCAAGAAGAGATCGCGTATGGGATGTTTGACCTGTCGACAGAGAAAGAAGAGATGCTGTGAGACCAGACCTAGATGCACTGAGTGTACTAGGCTAAGATTGAAATGTACTTGGCCCCAACCTGGTATGGAACATAAGAATAAGCCCAAGGAGGCTAAGGAAGAAGAGAATTATATCAATCATGAAATATACGGAAGGATCAAAGTGTTGAGAGGAATTGTTGAGTATAAGACCAAGTGACCAATCATTGCCGTTTAGACATTGAACTACAAAAGTTGCTGAGTTTTTTGATTGATTCATAACTTCAGCAATTGTTCCCCCAAAATTTCAATTCGAAAAAGAAGAAAAACTGTTGATGGAGAAGAGATGGGTAGAAAGTTTTCATTGACATTATTGTAATATTATCATTCTTATTATTATTATTTGTATTAGATGTAAATTAGTGTATAGTTTATAATTTAGAAGTATCTGGTTTTTGTATTTAACGGTGTGCGCATGTTACCCAATTAGGAAGTCTACGTGTTCACTTTGGTTTTTTTTTTGACAACCAAATGGTTCCCATTTAAGAAAGCACCACACATCAAATTGAGTGAACTCACCAAAGATAGAAATATACATCAAACAATTAGTCCCCAAGTGATGGCATCAATTGACTCATCGAATTTGCGGAATAGGCAAATTCAGATGTTGGAGCACATGCTCCACTTGAATAAAGAAGGATCTGCTGATTTGACCCTCGCCTCAAAGAGTGAGGAAATTATCTGGAAAGTATTGGTGTTGGACAACAAATCACGAGGAGTGATATCATCGGTATTAAGAGTCAATGATTTGTTGAGATGCGGAATTACAGTTCACTCGTTGATTAATTCAAAGAGATCGCCATTGCCTGATGTCCCTGTCATTTACTTTGTTGAACCGACAATTGAGAATATCTTGTACATTATTGATGATCTTAACCAAGACAAGTATGATTCGTTTTATATAAACTTCACCTCGTCCATCAATAGAGAACTTCTAGAGGACTTCGCCAAGAAGGTTTCAGTTTCTGGGAAATCATTCAAAATCAAACAAGTGTATGATCAATATCTCGATTTTATCGTCACCGAACCAAATTTATTTTCATTGAATTTACCCAAGATTTTCACCAAGTTTAATACCGTCGGCACTGACGAAGACACTATTCATAAATTGGTAGACAATATTGCCAGTGGACTTCTTTCTACTATTATAGCCATGGACACAGTTCCGGTAATACGGGCCCAACAACATGGACCAGCGGAATTCGTGGCCTCACAATTAGATTTAAAATTAAGAGATTATTTAAGTAATTCAAGAAACCTAGGAGCCGGTACACAATCGATTCATCAAAGACCGGTTTTGGTATTATTGGATAGAAACTTCGACTTGACGTCGATGTTTTCTCATTCTTGGATTTATCAATGTATGGTTAGTGATGTCTTCAGCTTACAAAGAAATACCATTAAAATTACGAAATATTCCAAGGAATCACCAAATCCAACTATCAAAAGTTATGATGTTGATCCAAGAGACTTTTTCTGGAATAAATACTCGCAATTGCCATTTCCAGATGTTGTTGAAAATGCAGATGCGGAATTGAATGCGTATAAGAATGATGCCAAGGAAGTCACAAGTAAAACAGGTATTACTTCTTTACACGATATTGATCCAAATGCCAATGATACTGCTAATATTCAACAAGCAGTGGAGAAATTACCAGAATTGACAGCAAGAAAGGCCACTCTAGACATGCATATGGATATATTAGCAGCGCTTATCAATGAATTGCAAGCAAAGAATTTAGATAAATTTTTCGAAATTGAACAAAACGCAAATGATCCAAAGGAAGTAAAAGAATTTCTTGACTTATTGTCCATCGACAGTGAAAGAGATAGTTCATTAGATAAATTGCGTACGTTGATTATATTAACCTTGGTAGCTGATGTCAACTCCGATTACATTACCAAGGCAAAGCAAGTATTTGCCAACAAGTATCCACAAATCGACTTGGCTGCACTTGATTATATCCTTAAATTTAAAGAAAATTCCAAGTTAGCAAATTTGACTTCGTTAAGCACCAGCGCCAATCAAAAGAATCCTCATACCAATGCTCCATCGCATTTGAATTCATCCGCTCTTTTAAGTGGGTTATCTTCCAAATTGTATGGATTAACTGAAGGGAGAATTTCCGAAGGGTTAAGTTCCATCGCCACCAAGATAAAGAGTTTTATCCCGGAAAAGAAATTATTGCCAATTGCCAATATTGTTGAAGCGATAATGGAACCAAACAATGCGTCGGCAAATTATGTTCAGTTGACCGATGAATATTTATATTTAGATCCGAAATCTAGAGGAGGACATTCAAAACCGCCAAGAAGACAATCCTATCAAGAAGCATTTGTATTTGTTGTTGGTGGTGGTAACTATTTGGAATATCAGAATTTACAAGAATGGGCTTCTGAACCAGGAAAGGGAACACGTAGAGTTGTATATGGAAGTACGGACATTATATCTCCAACAAGTTTCATAGATGAGTGTAATGAGTTGGGTAGAATGTAGAGTATATAAAGATTTTCTGTTGTTGTTGTTTATTCATTTTGCAATAATACATACTTATAATCACTAGAAAAGAAAGATTGTATATAAAGTACTCCCTTAAAGGAATTCTTTACTTGATTCTAAAACTTTGATGGAACGACGAGAATCCAAGAATAAAACTTCACATTCTTCAATATCTTCCACGGTAATCTCAGAACGGCCAGCAGTTGTACTAAGGACCCCAGCAGGCGTCAATAATTGTAAGGCATAACGTAATGAAATCGTGACACCATGTTCGGCGACCTTGTCCAATGCTTCGGGAGTAAGAGTCAATCCTTCCAATGCTGCTCGTTTCGAAACAATTGTCTTTATTTCGTCTTGATTATATGGTAACGTTCTCACAATCAAAAGCCTGTCGATCAAATCAGGAGGACAACCATGGGGAGACTTTCTTTCATCATCGGATCCCTTGACAGTGGTCAATCCTCTATTTGATGCCAATACCACGATTGGTGCGATAGTACTTTCCAAAGCTCGGTTCAAATATGCAAAAATTTCCATATCTAACATATTGACTTCATCGATAAATAAAACCCCGGGGATTAATTCCGCCACCCCTTGATCGATATATTTAGAAACAACCTTGTTAACTTCGGTTCGTAATTTTTCGGTGATTTCCGTCTTGCGAGGTTTTAAGAGTTGTCCCATCATTGATAAAACATCTTGTCCACCTTGTGGTCTGGCATTGGCAACATCCAAATCATGTAATGTTACATCTTGCACTATTTCTTTCTTCTTATGGACTTCCCCTTTTGGTAATGGAACGTACTCTTCCGCTTCAAGATCAAATTCAGTGGCATAGGCATCTGATCTACCTACTCGCTTAACTGCCCCGGTATTTGCTTCGATATAAATCACATCACCAACGGTAACTCTTTCCTTTTGAATACTTTCATAAATACTTGGATCCAATCTAAGACTCTTGGTCCCCTTGGCTGTCTTCAATCCAACCACAACATGACTTATAGTCTTACCATATCCACCCAATGGATTCTCGGCTTCTTCTGGAGTAAGGTCAATAACTTCCCCCTCGTATACTTCCTTTATTTCCTTTATTCTCAACCCAATCGCCCGTCTAAAATTCTCCATCAATGCCGATGTCTTCTTCACTTCAGCAGAATAAAGTTCCGATCCCACAATTGGACAAAATGGCACCTTGGGACCCAATTCTTGCGAGATAGCTAACGCTAATGCCGTCTTCCCAGTGGCCGGAGGACCAGCTATCAAGATCGCCTTACCAGACATCTTCTTTGATTTGATTAAATCAACAATAATCCCACAAGCTTCACGGGCATCGGTTTGACCAACAAATCCTCCTTCAATGTGTTTGGCAATTCCATGTTCGTTAAGTCCTAATCCCTTGATGTGGGTGTGGGCAGCAGTTCTGCTTTCTCTGGTCTGTGTATCTTTGACTTCACTTATTTGAACCATTGTTTATGATATGATAGGTGGACAAGCGTGAGTTGCAGGTGGAAGATGGGTGGATTTGAGTTTATATGTTTTTGTCTTTTTTTGCCTCATTCTGAAAAATTCCATCGAAGAAATTTAGTAGGTAATATGCAGGATGTCAATGGATGTCAAGGTTTGATGGAAGAGAAGTTGATAAAACTTACGTGGCCCCACGGCAATCAACCGTGTTCCAGAACTCAAAATGACTGTTAACAAACCACACTGGAAGGAGAAGTATGGGAGGCTGTCTTCTGGTGAAAACATCGCGGGTCTATCTACTGGTATAACCAGAATACTCAAGAATATGCGTCATCTGCAGAGACTTCTAATCGACCGACATAACGGCTGATGTTTGTCGAAATCATCTTTCTATTACCTCTATATACTATCTCTATTTAATACGCGTCATCATCATCGGGAATCTCGACCTCATCTTGAGGTTCCTTTGGCTCTTGAGATTCACTCCATTGGGTCACATCATCGATATAACTCAAAATTGTCTCCACTGATCGACTTTCCTTGGTGCAATCCAAAGGTAAGAATTGAACCATTCCAAAATCGTCCACTAAATTGGCAATTAATTTATTTAATTTGGCAAATTTTGGATTAAAATTATCATCTTGTTTACTTAATAATAATGGATCCGGATTCAAAAACTTCTTCAATTGTTTCTTGTTATATTCATCCTTGACTAAATCAACCTTGGATAAGATATTAATATGTGGTAATTCCAATAAAATCATCGCTGACATGGCACTTAATGCTCCAGAAAAGAATTTTGAATTATCAATTATAAATGGAGCTTCCAATAAATACGTGGCACATAGATTGAAATTAAGAGATTGTTGCAAATGCTTCACTATTGTCGGTAAAACTGGGATATGAGTATATAGTTCAATTTGTCCCGGACAATCAAATATCAAGTATTCATCATTATATTCACCAATCTCCTCATCCAACCAATCTAAATTATTCAATAAAAACTCAAAACAATAAATCAACCCACCATTTGGTCCAAGTTGCATTTCTTCCATGACATCTTGTAACGATATCAAGTCTCTGATATCAATGGTGAATTCATATTCCGTGGGTTCGGCGGCAGGATCAAGGTTGACAATATGGGCACGACGTCCCACTGTTTGCATATATGATATAATGGAATTACAGAAAGTGGATTTACCAGCCCCGGCGGGACCCAATACTAATACTCCGGTTCTTGACATCGTTTGCTTGGTCGTTTATTGGAGAGGATGGAGGGAGGATTTAATAGAGGTAGGGAGTATTTCGAGATGACCATTTGGGTCTTTACATGAAAGAGGTCGTGTGAAATTCACCAGAAAAAATGTCGTGTTATATTTTGGGTACTTTTGTGCGTTACCGATGTTTACGACACCAACAATCATCATAATCATTCTCAATTTGAATCATCACATCAATGGCCACCCCTTCAAATATCCGTTCGCATTGTCTCTTTATAAACGAACTATTTTCTCCCCGGAATATTTGGACATGCACGTATCCATTTACGGAATTTGACGAATTGGGCCAAAATCGCGGCGTGGTAAATGATCGCACACCCTTGATTTGGGTGATTTCATGCAAGGCGCCGCGAATTTGATCTTCCTTTTTCTTGCCGATCTTTAAAAGTAGTGTTGATGCCGTTGATTTAATCAATGGTATAGCCGAGATGAAAATCATCAACGCGATGATTATTGATGCTATTGGATCAAAGCCATGCCAATGAAACATTCTAGTCAAAATTGTTGAAACCACCACCCCAACAGAACCTAACGCATCGGCGAGGATGTGCAAGAAGATTCCTCGCATGTTGTCGCTCATATGATCATGATCATGATCGCGATCGTGATCGTGGCCATGATCATGTTTGTCTATGTCGTCATGGTGGTGGTGATCATGCTGGTCTTTTTCTGAATTGGGATGTGTTTCCGGTTCTGCATGGGAATGAGAATGGGAGTGTGAATGGGAATGGCCATGTGAATGTGAATGTGAATGCCCATGAGAATGTCCATGCGCATGTCCATGATTAAACGCAAAAATACCCACCAAATTGACCAAAAGACCCAATATCGAAACAATAATCAATTCACTAGTCCTTTGTAAATGAATCGGATTAACCAATCTTCCAACTGCTTCAAACATAATTGATCCACTTATTCCCAACAATAATGTTCCATTTGTAAACCCGGCCAATATTTCGAAATTCTTTAATCCAAATGGGAATTTCCCATTAGGGTCAATTTCATACTTTGAAAGCACGCCCGCGACTAATCCTAGTGCCAACGACATACAATCAAGGGCCATATGAAGGGAATCGGAAAGTAAACCAAGGGATTTTGATCGGAATGAATAAAGAAATTGGACAAACATAAAACTCATATTCAAAAGTAAGAAATTAAAAATTGCTCGGTTATCTTGATGATTTATTAGTTGGTTAAGTATTGATGGTGGTGGTAATTGTTTATCTTGGGTCGCTGATGAAACTTGGAATTGTGATTGGGGTTTTATAAGCAATGTTAATAACCCTGTTATGATTTGTTGCATTATCATATCATTCTTGCCGGAAACGATATAATCAAATATAATTGATAATGTGGCTATTATCAAGGGAGTGAATCGTTGTTTGAGATTGAATTCTTGGGAGGCGATTATAAATACTGTCCAACTAGCAACATTAACCCCAAGAATACTAAAACTTATATATTCTGGTTTATATAGTAAAAGCGCAATCCCGGTAATCAATGAAATCAAACATAAACTTGATTTTGAAATATTCATTAAAATCACAGTTGTTGAGGTTGATTGCAATTTCCTTGATAATAAATAAAGGCCAAAAATTAGTAATGCATACCCACCAATTATCTGAATAAGTAAATTCGTATCCTGTTTGTTATTAACACAATCCCAAACGAATACTATTGGGATATATAAGTTCCATGGGTTTAACATCACCACGAGACATACCAATGCTGCCCGAGTATGTGATAAAAATGAAGATGCAAATTGAATCAAAAACACCGAAATGACTAGATATAAAGTAGTAGATATCTTTGATTTAGGAAGTTCTTGGTTGTTATTGTTGCTGGTATTTATCTTGGTGGGTACAAATAGTGATACTTTATTCAATAGGGTTAAAGTAAGTATGAATATCGTCGATAGAAAGAGATTTAACAATATCATATTATTGGCATTCTGAATTCTGAATGAGCTGTTTAAATGGTGGGATATGAATATAATTGGATAGGCCAGTAGCAATGGTAGGGATCCCAAGAGGGTTGAAATTGTTGAATCATGCTTCTCAGTGGTGGTGGGGCTTGCACTTTTGCTGATTGTATAACCAGCTATTGAATTTTGGTTCCATTCTTGCTCGATTGAAGATGGAATGTATGGATTAGTGCTTGCTGTTATATCATTTGTTGAGTATGGATTGTCCAAGTATTGAGGTGACTCCATCGTTGGTGATATGTATACAGGTGACAGCTATTGTATCAATTGGGTTGTAACTTGAAAGAGTAAACTCCAGTGGGAAAAAAAAATTCAAGTAAGCCCAATTCCCAATTGATTGGAGTTTTTCAGCTACTCATAAAGAAAAGACACAACTCATTAATATATAAAAATTTCATCCTTCCTTATATACAATTAACTAATTATTAATAAAACATAAATCTACAAATTGGTTAAAACCACTGGTTCTTCCACTGTCAGTCTATCATATTGTGAAGCAGTAATGTTAGCGGTAACACCCATACTACTTATATATCTAACCGCATCATCTCTCATCTTTTCCTTTGTTTGTTCATTCCATTTCAATTCATTACCCATGATTTCAACAACCCCGTCAACAGCAATCAATGCTTCCTTGGCATTCAAAAATGCCAATCTTGTTCTTCTTGCCAAGAAATCAACTGGGGTTCTAATATATTCGTATTGAAGGGCATACTTCAATTCAGCAACGGTGAATGATTCTTCAAATCTCTTGAAATTTAAAAAGCTATCTTCCTTGGTTGATGATTGGGATGCATCAAATGATTTAGCACTGGCTAAAGCCACTGGCAATTTATTATAATCATTGGCATTATACAATTCCAAAATCAAGGGGGATCTTGACCCGTAGTTGTTGGACAAATGGTTAGCCAATTTCAATGGAATCTTATATTCATGGATTAATCTTGCAGAATAATTCTTGGAATAGTCTTCTCCACCAGCCAAAATCAATTGGTTGGTTTGACATGGTTTGAATTGCTTGTCACCAAAATCAAAGTTTGAAATAACATGATCAACAGTTTCTTCGGCCATTTCACGGTATGTGGTCCATTTACCACCGGAAATAGTGACTAACCCGGATGGTGATTGGGTGAGTAAATGAGAACGAACAATTCCTTCAGTTGAGCCCTCTTCTCCTTCAACCACAGTTGAAGGGTCTCTAACCAATGGTCTAATACCAGACCAAGCGGACAAAACATCCTCACGTTTAACTGGGAACGAAATATACTTTTGCAATTCTTTTAAAATATCTTGAATTTCTTCTTCGGTGGGTACAGGATGTTCAGGAACAGTCTTCAAGGCAGTATCAGTGGTACCGGCAAGAACTTTTCCTTGCCATGGTAAAAAGAACATAACACGGCCATCAGCTGGCGATGGGTCTAATAAACCAACTTCTTCGGAACAATAGAATTCTGGTAAAACAATGTGGACACCCGAGGATGGAACAACCATCTTTGGTTTACGTGATTCCTTTGGTGGTAATCCTTGAGGATGTTCATCCATTTCCAAGATCTTATCAGCAAATGGACCAGTGGCATTAACGACACTAGTAGCTTCAATTTCATGGATTTCATTAGTTTCTAAATCTTTAGCCTTAACTCCAACAATCTTACCGGAATCGTCCTTTAATAATTGTTTAACTTCAAAATAGTTCAAGACGGTAGCACCTTGGTCAATAGCGGTGATTGCCAATGTAGAATTCATTCTTGCATCATTAAAAGTCCCATCATGATAAATACAACTTGCCTTTAAATTGGAAGCATCCAACATTGGAGCAACAGCCATGGTGATTTCCTTGGAAAAGATGGTCGATGACCGTAAGTTTTGGTATCCAGCAAACCAATCATACATTTTGCACCCAGCGAAAAAATAAGGAATCTGCCACCAAGTGTAAACAGGAATCATAATTGGTAACACCCCACATAAATGAGGTGCGGTTCTTAACATGTTTGCTCTTTCATTTAATGCTTCAATAACAAGGTCTAATTGGGCCTTGGATAAGTGGAAAATTGCCTTTTCTAAATATCTAACCCCACCGTGGGCCATCTTGGTAGATTTCGATGAAGTACCCGATGCAAAATCCTCCTTTTCTAAAAGACACACATTCATTCCACGAGTAACTGCGTCAAGTGCAGTTCCGGTACCAACAGCACCACCACCGATAACCACCATATCGAATTTCTTGGTGGTTTTCAAATTTTCAACCAATGATTCTCGTGATGGTGGTAATGGTAATGACTTTTGTAATGGTTTGTATGAAGTGATTAATTCAGGAGGGTTTTGTGGTTTTACGAAATCCAAGTAGATTATCGTCCCTCCAAGGATGGTACCTGTAGCAATAGCTGTTTTAGCTAATGCTGACTTTAAGATTCTTGACATGATATATGACTCGTTCTAGATTGATCTAAAAAAAAAACTTTCAAAGCTGAATGACTGAGTCTTCGACAGGGGATATGTAGGTGTGTGTATGTATATGTATATATGTGTGGTCGGTGAATGTAGATATTGAACAAGGGAGAAAGTCGAATTTCAAATAAGTTGGGGAGATGCTTTTGGTGTATTTATATACTTTTGGTTAGAAAATGGTTAGAGTGTAATGTGTATACCTGAGTGTGAGTCTTTTCTACTGGAATTGTAACGTCCTGTGAATTTTTTTTTTTTTTTTTGCGTTCATTCATTCATTCATTCATTCATTTTTTTTTTTTTTTTTTTT
>JAKUCC010000162.1:0-20058 GCA_030563365.1 Hemisphaericaspora xylanilytica | reverse complement strand
CTTGGGTGGCTTTCTAGTTTGAGAAGAAACTACCGCTTCTAGTAAGGGTTGTTTCTATTGGCTTCTCACATGTTCAATATATAGAGTCGAAATTTGGCCAATGATAGCCAGTATTCTTGGTCCATGCATGAAGACCATTGTTTTCTTTCCGAGTAATCTATCAGGAAAGAGTCACTCAAGTTTTGAAATCCCAGAATACGAAACTAGCACACCCAGATCAGAAATCAGAAAATTTCATAAATTACTTTTTATTTCAGACTATTGGCGACAGGTTTTGTGTATCCTCATAAACATGGCCGAAAATTTTAATTAGCGAATTTGAAAGAAAAAGCGACACATTGTATTAAGCGAATCAGAAAATCCTCATTTGACCTTGTTTATACTTATTTTCCGTTTCTTCAATTTCGGATTTTGTAATTGGTCCTCTGACTTTCTCACAGATGGTGCTTGGTTCTGTGACAAGAATACTAGCGAATCTTCAAATGACAAATCTGCTAGACTATTGGAGGTGTCCATTCTTTCTCTAAGTTGTTTTTCGGAATCTTGCGACGATGAGTTGGAAATCTCCAGAATTGTTGATTTGTTAGTAGCCTGTTCGAATGGAACAAGACGTGGTTGCTTTAGAGCCTTAAATCTTTTGAGATTCCTGACAAGAGTGTCCGGTTTTGGATTTGAATAGTTGGGAAAGTAAATTCTCTCAATGGATTTATCATAGTTCATGAACGGAAACTTACCTTTCAGGAGAGGAACAAAGCAAATAAAGTATTCCCTTGACTTCAATAATTCTGTACCATTATTTGATATTATTCCTGAAATCAATGGTGTAAAGTTACCACAACCCGTTGCATAATTTTCATACTGGGTATCAAATTGACCACTATCCGTTACAACAAGAACATTATCACAAAACAATCTACTAAATACCTTAGCAATGAGCTCTTGTTGATTAATATCCGTGTGAATTGCATCTATCAATTCTTTGAAGGATCCAATCTTGTTTTTTAGCAAGTAATCCCATAATAAGCGGACTTTGGTTAGGACAATCATATCCGGATCCATCGATGGAAACCAACAACTTAAGCAAATGGATTTGGTATAAGAACGTACCTTGCTTGTCCCCCACTCAACCGGATTAAGCATCCTTGAGCAGGTCGTACAGCATTCTTGTTGTTTTGAGCTAAGATTTGGGATTGCTTGAGTGTAGGAAACCACTTCCTCATTTTCAAAAAATTTGTCTAATTGAAGCGAGCAACTTGGAACCTCCTCTTTGGCATTTTCGATGCCATCAACAATGTCAAAGGGATCAATAGGAAATAGATTGACACTGGGATTTGAAGGTTTACAAAGCACATTTACTTTGACCCTATTCTTGCCGGTGTTGACCGAGCCAATTTGGAATTTAGAAGTATTTTGGGCAACAACAGGCTCAACTTGAACAACAGCAGGAGCATCATTTGAGCAATCCTGAAAAAATGGGGGCTGGTAATCAGCAGGACAATTCTCATTGAACATCAATCTAATGGAGAAGTACTTTTCATCAGGTAATGGGTCTAAAGATTGTGTCAATATGAGTAATCTTTTAACCAAACCTTGGATTTGCTTCATTACCTCTGAAGTATCAATTACAAAGTCATGTTCATTAACCAGGACCGATACCTTCCTATTTACATAATCAATTCCAAACACATAACTCTCGAGAAGATTTGTGGGATTGCTTTCTGAAAGATATATGGAAAACTGAATCGCCTTGAGAAATTCTGCTTCAATGGCACTCTTAATTCCAGTCTCAACACAATCGACAAACATATCTCCAAGCTGGCTAACACCCTTTATTAATTTCTTTGTTCGTATGTAATTCTTATCAGCTATCGAATGGTATTTGGCATCATCTGCATAGCATTTGGCATCCAAATAATTTTCATCTTCAAACACGTTTCTAAGAAAAGTGACGCAATACAAAGACACACTGACCAACTCTTGAACAAGGGATTGGGATTGTTGTATTGAAATTTCTTGACGAGTTAACTGTGTTTGCATTGTTTGAAGAGGATAGATACTTTCTAAGTCTTTGGTTTGACAACCCATTGGTTGCAAAAACAAAAAAAAGAACTTTTGACATCAACTCCCTTGATCTTTGGAAGTACACTACCGTTTGTAAATATAGTGACAATAGAGAGATAATATCAATTGTACGACTTATGATTGAGGATCACGATTTACATATAACAGAAGTATATAAATTATTAGCTGTTATCAAGCTGGCACAACGATATACTGTCTCTACAGTTTGAGTTGATGTCTTCTTAATAGATTGGTTACAACAGTTGACTTCCATGTTTGGATAAATCCGCTAACTAGTTCGTCGGATTAGTAAAATATGCAATGATATGTTATTGTTAGTAACCTAGTTTTGTTGTGCAATTACACGTAAACCTCAGCAATATGTTAAAAAAGTATTATTGGGTGGGAGTATGCAAGAGAACATTCTATGCATTTGGTTATATACAGGATATATTCCATAAAACAAACCGAACAAACAAAAGGAACAAAAAAGGAATGACAATAAAAATACAAAGCAAAGAAGAAAAAGTGGTACTCTAGTTCTAAGAAGCTGAGTACTGCATATAAGTATTTCAACTCCCCCCCCCCCCCCCCCCCCCCGCATAATTTATAGTTATAGTTTATACACAATAGGTGAAATGCACCACCACCAGATTTCAAAATGGGGATTTGGAGAAACAATCAAATTCAAATTCAACTTGATAGAGAAAGAAAAAAATTAATAGGTGCTTCAATCTAAACTATCATGACAATTGAAATTATCCCTTAATTAACATTAATCTTTTTTTTCTCTATTCGTCATTGACACCCTTTGCTACAGTTATTCTATAAGCCATGGCACACCCGGCAGCAAGTGTCAAATCAATCTTCAGTGGAAAGATAAACTTGGATTCCCCGGATGATTTTTATAGGGAGGGGGATAATAGTACCGTCAATGTGAGAGATGGTGCAGACAATGAAGACAATGAAGGAGCACAAGGTAATTACAAAGGATACGAATATATAGATGATATCTCATCAAAAGAATCTAATTATAGTATCACATCGAAGAACTTGAAAGCATTTGATAATCAACGAATAAAGCTAAATGATACCAATGGAACTAATTTATCATTAGTCTCGGCAGACTCCGATTATCAAGAAAATATGACAAGCGAATCAGCGAGCGATTTCCTTAATCCAGAATATTTCGCATTGGACACTCCGTCAAGGCCGTTGTCCCGCAATTCCACGACCTCTTGTCTTTCGACGACTGCCACTAAAGATGGTATTGAAGGTAGGCGTCTTCATAGACATGGGCCAACGGCATACTCAAGCAACATAATTTCCAACATGATGCATGCTCAACAATTGCAATCACTTACCAAGAGTAGGTTGGCAAAGGAAGTGAATGATCTTGAGTTAGAACCAAGTATAGCAACTGACGATGATGTAACTTCTTCGATGGAGATGGAAATTGATGGAAAGAGATATAGAAATAAGAGGCAACTGAAGAAGCATATCCAACCCAACTATAATCTGGACGATATGGAGACTGATGATGGTGTGGACAATAAGGCTGATTCTAAATAGCCAGACAGTGTGTTCTTTGATCTAAATAGTAACTAAATAATACGTAACAAATACTAGTTACGTAGCAGATTTGTCGGGCCACAAGCCACAATTTCTAAATCGAATGACTTCTACAGATTGTAATCCTGTCTTGTCAGGGTATTCCCGTATAAAGAGAGTGCAATAGAATGAGGTAGGTCGGGGCAAGAAGGACCGTGTTTTCGAAGCTGAGAAAAAACCGTATATATGTTTGAACGTGATTTGCAACCCCTAAAGCTTGTCTCACCCAAACGGAAACTATCTCTGATTTTGACATCGACTGTGGCTCGCCTGTAAACCAGTCCGGTTCTATAAATGATCCGCCAATTAAAGTACAACAGCAGCCCTTCGAGTGTCAAATTTACATCTCGAAATTTGTGAATTTGCATCCTAATTAGAGGGCAGCAACTTAGAGATTTCTCCCACAGTGTGGGTGCGCCCTCGAAGTAGGGCCAAGCCCCAGGAAAAAGATTTCGCAACAATGAAAAAATTCTCAGCTCTGTCATTGTCGACGACTTCACCATAAGTACCATATCCAACTACAATGTTGTCTCGAGTATCTAGAAATGCTTTTGTCAGTGCCAGACTGACCAGACCACTTGCCACAAACTTTGCCAAGGCACTGAACGCTGTTTCCCAATCCGTTCGTTTTCTTGCTACCACTTCTGAAAAGCCAACTGAGGTATACACCAGACTTTCCGACTCCAAGGATCCAAACAGAAGTCAATTTTTCCAATACACTTGGGGTTCTTGGTTGAAGGACGATAAGTTTAAGAAACAACAACGTGAAACCTTTTTCTCAATTGAAGGTATCAGTACTTTCGTTGAAGAATTGAATATTGCTAGAAACTCCAAGGATAATGTTGATTCTAGTGGAGAGCCATTACTCAAACAACCTCAACAATTAGGAGATGGTGCATATATTTTAACTAATAATTTAGGTAGAGAAGTTATTGGAAAGTTGGGTGAAGGTACTTCCAAATTATTGATTAAATCCATTGCTAGTATTCATGAAGGTAAACATCATCGTATTTACAAACTCACTTTAAGTACTGGGAAAGAATTAATTTTAAGAATCCCATATAGATTAGATTCCGAATACGCTATTTCTCAAAAGATCAAGAGTGAAGTCGCCACCATGGATTTCCTCAGATTGAAATTAGGTTTAAATGTTCCAAAAGTCTTAGCCTATGGGGATTCCAAATCAAACTCATTACAAACTCCTTTTATTTTACAAGAATTTATTGAAGGCGATTTATTGATGAAGAAATGGAACCCATTGGTTGAAGATTCAGAAGAAAATATCAATCAATTGAAATCAGTAATTGAGCCGATTTCCGAATTTCAAGACAAGTTATTATCCATCACTTTCAACAAATCCGGTTCATTATATTTCCACAATGACGTCGAAGTTGAATTACAAAATGACTTGCCTTATGAAGGGGAAGAAAACCCATTATTAAAGAATAGATGGAGAGTTGGTCCAAGTGTCGAAAGGCCATTCACCAAGAATAAGAACAAATTATCTAAGACCCAAGTTGATCAACACCGTGGTCCTTGGAGTGATCCAGTTAAGGTACTCACTTCCGTTGCCGATATTGAATTGGAGAATGCAAAGAACAGATTGTCATTGGTTCAAGCAGATGCTGGAGAAGTTGTTCCTGAAGAATTACTTACCAAGCAAATTACCACTTTTGAACATTTAAAGACAATTGGAGGACAATTATTTAACCCGGAATCTAAAGCAATTATGAATATTCAAGAATTGCTCAAGCCAAGATTATATGTTCCTGATTTAGATCCGTTAAATGTTATCCAAGGTAAGGATAATAAGAATTACTTTGTTGATTTCGAAAACACTTGTATTAAGCCATTTTTATTTACCAGTTATCCAAATTTTGTTGCATATCATGGAGCAAAAGTCTACAATTTAGAAGAAGATATTCCTGGTTATAATGAAATGGATGAAGTTGAAAAGCAACAATATCAATTTATGTATTACAAAACCAGAAATGAAAGACTTTGGGAATTGGAATTGAACTCCAAGAGACATGATTTAATTGCCGTTGCTTCTCCTCATATCAAAGCATTAAAGAGTCCATATATCCAAGCTTTAGAATTAAAGAATGATAAGGACTATCTTTATGTTGAAGGTTCAATTGTCCAATTACAAGCCATGTGGGAAGCCTATGTTGCCAATGAATTGGTTAATTCTACTGAAACTGAATTCCCAATCGAATACACGGCTGAATATTTGGATGAATTCCAATCTGATTTAGATCAATATCAAACCGAAACTGTCTCTAGTCCATTTGCTGCCACCGGAGGTTGGATTCCTCAAGATATGTTCAACACTTTGAAGGAACAAGGAATTATTGTCGAATCTGAAGATGGACAATACAAAATTGAAACTGAAAAGGTTTTGGAACAAACTCCTGAAGAAAAGGAAAACTCCAACAACTAATTATGTATATAACAACAAATATATCTTTTGATTGATTCCTGTCTATAAATATTTCTTTGCGAGTAGTTTTACCTTCAAATCAAATTCAGGTGATATTATCGGATCATTAACTGAATAAAACGGATTTAACAAATTCTTAACATATAACTCATTAACTTCATTAAAGAATTGTTTGATTGAATTTTCCTCTGATTTACTTCCACTGTAATTACCATCATAACATAGGATCAACTTAATATTCCCCTGGGTCAAGAATGCATTCACCAGCAACCCATAAAATGAATCTACCTTGCCTAGATATACTTGGTTGGATGACCACTGGGTCTCTTCTATTAAATCTAACGACGAGTTGGCTATGAAGGGTAAAAGTTCTTTGATACTTGGTTGAAATTGAGCCTTACCGGGGACATAGGGTCCACTAGTGTTTGTAGTTGGGATGTTCTTGAATGATGAGAATTCTACTTCATAGACGGGATTGTCTTTTGTGCCTATAATTGAGAAGTAGTATGATGACATTATGTATATTCAATTAAGACCAGTATAGTCGGAAATGGAGTACAAGGTTGTGACCACCTTTGAACTAAATTGAACAATTGCGTATTGACGAGTTTTTACATATTAGTCATCTTAACCTGTAAAGAGATAATTTATCCGATCATGTTTACAATTTAAAATTAAACTGTAAAAAACAGAAAATCCAAAACAAAAAAAAACAAACATCAAAGTGGGACACACCATAACTTCACAAATCACAAGCACACGACAACTCTATTCAACGCTTAGAAATCAACTTTAATCGAAAGCAGCTTCCTTACATCCATCGAGAGTATCACTAATTGTCACCCCTCAGAAACGTTATACTATATCGCTTCAGTTTTATTTATTTCACGATTCATTATATATATCAACATTCCTTCCATGGATCTAATGATGTCTCGAAATCCACTTACAAGGTATCAAAATCACGACCCTTATAAACCAAACTTTATATTCTCCTCGGATATACCGACCCAGGTGAATCATATTGTGAAAGCACGATATATTCCTCAACATACCAATGATCACAACGTTATATTTTTAGGGTCCGATATTGAGTTCAACATAAACACTGAATTGAATTCATTACTATTACGAAACTCCAATATAAAACCTTCAGATTTGCTCAAGGACAACCTCATATCTATTGCCAAAGTAAATCGATGTCTGCACACATCAGATTTCATTTCAGGAATATTCAAACCACAACCACGAGGGCGATTTGTTGGAATTCGGAATCGAGTATTGTGTTCTGAAGAAATATTTATTGTGAGTATAAGTTTAAAATTGTTGGATTTTGCATTTGATAAAGAGAAGAGAGAGATTACTGTTGACTTTTTAAAGGACGAAAATTTGGGATTGTTGATATTATGTGATGATAATTTGTTGACCGAAATCATTAGATATATTAAGGAATGTGTGATATTTTCGATAAGTTCCCACCTTGAAACTGTGATAGAAAGACCTCCACCTCCTACGCTAGGAGAAGAGGATGTAATCTCCAGTTTTACTGAATCGAATGATTATACTTTAACTAATAGCGAAACTGAAGATTCCAATGAAAAGACAGCTATGGGAGAATCCTTGGGAATAAACTGCGTGGATTTACTTACTCAAGAGTCGCTCAATAATGAAACATTTATTAAATCTCTTGCTGATAATGACGATTCTTTTGGTCAGGCGTCAATTGATAGCAGTTTCGATCTGAGTTCGAAGACCAGCTCCAGTGCCGAAATTTCAAAGCGAAGAAGTTCAACCTTTCTTTTCGATACACACAACCTTAGGCATAACGAGGAAGATGATGGTAAGGAAGACTTGGAAAGTATACTTGATGTAGTGGTCCAAACTCCAGGGAAAGGGGAAGATGAATTAAAGTTCTTGCGTCCGCTTAAATTGAATAGTAAACGTACAGAGTCCGCGGAAAACAATTCAAACCAAATAACCAAGGAAGCAATTGATCCGAATGCTAGTGCTAATACTATCAATTTGGAGGATTTGGTTGAAGTTGATTGTATGAATGAGAATGATTTTGACTCTGGTGGAAGCTCCAACCCAGGTAGTGCAGAGAAACAAGCTCATGAACTTGCTGATCCCCACACCAGTGAAAGTAATAGCATACATATCGATGAATTACCCGAAGTTGACTATATACCCTCAGATACGATTGAATCACCACAAAGCAGCCAAAGTCTGAATGATTCTATTTTGCAATCGCCAGTGCAATTAAAACCAACCACATCAAGAAGGACCATTGAAGAACAAGAACTAGATGAAATCATCACGACCTTATCTCATCAACTGTCGTTTATATCTCCGAGAAGACAAAAGGGAGTCTCAAGAATGTCATCAACATCTTCCATTTTCGTAGTGGATAGTGATGAAGGATTAGAATTTGCATTCAAATCAACTGACGTTCCATCATATATCAAACGAGATAAGAAATTTAAATTTATCAAAGTTGGAAAAGTGCAAAAGTATGTTCATTTATTTGAAGAAAAACGAGAAGAAGAACTGGTTCCTCCACCAAGCCGGGTGTCACATAGCCGCAAGGCAAGTCGAGTTAGCAGTAGCCTAAACAGCAGGGCAGGAAGTCCATTCAGATCTGGGTAGTATGGGGGCTGCCCTTTTTTTATGTAACCATTTCTTGATACTTGTATAGAAATTCTCGAGACCGGTTTCTCGATTAGATATTTATATATGCCTATTTACGAATCATGAACGATGTTTTATTAATATTATTAATCCTCTCATTATTATCATTACTCATCTATTCCCAGTCCTATATCGCCGTCTCCTTTGATTCAAAATGTGCAATGCGGTCTGTCAATTCGTTAAATTGATTAAATATATGATCGATATCCTTTTGGTCCCATTTGTTGGCATTTGTCGATGTGACCTTCAATGTTCCCAAACACCATGTCTCCTTCAAACTTCTAGATATTGCTAATAAATCCTGACATAGTCTTATTATATGTATGGCATCTGATTCTATAGTTAGTGATTCCACTGATAGGAGTTCCTTTGGTTTGTCTTCATTGATTGAGACTTCGAATATGTCTTGGAATCGCTGAAGTAATTGTTCGACTATTAAATCGATTTTTTCTAAGTTGGCACTGTTAGTAAATATGGTTTGATGAGATTGTTTGACTCCAATACATACGTAGTAATGCTATTGATTTTGGCTGCATTTAGTGGTTGTATACTTAAGGTGACAAGTTAATAAACAAGAGAGTAAACATCAGATACTCGAATCAGTCTTTAGTGAACCATTTTTTGAAAACAGTACACGACCCGATTAAAGCAGAAACTCAAAACTTCACACAAGTTGTTCTGATATCAGCCGGCTATTAGGACGTACTTAAGGGGGGAGTTAGTGTATTAGAAAAATATGACTTGGTGCAATGAGAGGTATATAACCTGATCTATTCTTTCCTGAGAATTAAACTTATTTGGGGATAATTCTGATAAGTAATTTTCAAGGCTCCTACCCGGCAATGCCTTTCTGTCCCAATATGGAGGATTTGTTTACGGAGCGGACGCAAGTTGACGCATATCCCCACAGACATTGACGTTTAATTGGGTCTTTGATCATATCAACAAAAAAGAAACGAAGGTTGCAGAAATGGCATCAAATTTCAATCTGGTTTCTTATCTAGAATTTGTAGGTCTTTGGATGTAGATGATTCGTGAGATGCTTGCAAGTTAATCTGGTTTGTTTCTGTGCTTGACGCATGCAGTGGGTCTTAAGGGTGGAGTGTATCCAGCTAGTATGAATGAGAAGTGCCAGTGTTTTGGTTTTTCAGTTGAGAGTTAAACGAAAATTCTTATCTTGGACTGGACATTGGTTAGCAATTGCATGAGCTAGTAATCATTGGATACTTGCTCTGCTTGACTTGAAGAAAAAAAGAACCTTATGACCTTACCCCTGTACCTGAATTACCAATGTAGGTGACTATAAAAACAAGCTAATCAGTTGACTATATTTATATGTATGACTTGATAGTTGCAAGTATTTTAGATAGTGTTCCCAAACGGGGAATAAATGCCGAGAATAAATTGGTGTAACATGTAAAACATTGAATTAAACTAAAAAAAAAAATTGTTACCAATGTAAGAATTACAAATTACAAGCGAACAATGAGAATTAAGAACAATGGGAATGAGAGAATGATGAATAAAAAAAAATAATAATAATTAAACGTCGCATTTTATTTTTTGTGACTTTTCTTTTTTTTTTTATTTTTTTTTTTTGCCAGTTGACTCATCATTCACATAACCAGAAATTTTTACTTCACTCCAAGGCATTTTACTCATAAACGGGGAGGACATTATATATATCCCCCAACTTAGTATTCTTCTTCTTATTTTTCGAATATATCATTATTTGCTTCACTCTTCACTCTTTAATCAAGTTAGAAAAGTTTTGATCACAACGATATCACTTTTCAAACAACCATAGTCCATCACAATGATACATTCGCAACCAATTCCACCATCCCATACAATCAACAAGATTGACATACTAGACTCCACAATGGAAGTCTCGACTACCTTAAACAGCACCCTTGCAAGCTCCATTGCAACTACTGACACTGAATCGGACACGCTCCAAGAATCGATGATTTCATTAACTTCAGGTCCAAGGTTTGGTCCAAAATGGGATTATTCTTCAAGTACCCGCCAATTATCCAGATCTAGTAGTTACAACACCAACAATAGCATCACCTCAGGATTATGTTTAAATGTTAAAGGTCACATATCCATTCCTCAACCAGAAGTGATTCAAAATGTGTTATACCCCGTTTCTGATTTAGTACAACAAAAAATCTTGCATGAACGATCCCAAATTAGTGATCTTTTGGATGATAATGTTGATAATTCCAAATGTCCCCTTTTGGTAATCGCAGGACCAAGATATATCAAAGATAAGAATCAAATTAAAGCATGCGCCCAATACCTTGGATTGAAATCAGGGAAATCATTCAATTCAACCTTGCAAGAATTTGTGCCCCAGGGGATAAAATCAATCTATCAAGATCAAACCCAATTCTCAAACTTAATCTTATCCCTCAGAACAAACTTAACCAAATATAACCACGAATATGACTCTTGCACCACCACCCTGTCGTCAATAATGACATATGAAATCGCTCAAGGTATCCCGCAATGTCGGTCATTATTATGTGAATTAGCTGAACAAGTACCCCTCGTTGCTGAGATTTCCGATACCTTAACCCCACAATACCTTTCCGATTTGTTCACTATGGGATTAGTAGGACCGACGTTGATTGAATGTCAGCTCCATCGAGAATTAGCCTCGGGGTTATCGTGTTCTGTGGGATTTCATCCTGGAGTTGGTGAGGAGTTGTTTGAACATAGATTGACGAGCGCGTTGGATTCGATTTTCGCAACGTCGCAACCACATCAGTTTTTGTCGATAACTAAATCAGGTACCGTTGCCGTGGTGGGTACGACTGGGAATAATGAGACGTTTGTGATTCTTGGGATTAATGGGAGTGTAACTGGTGGAGAGATTGTCAAGTATGTTGAGCAAATTAATGCGTATAAGAATTTGAAAAATCGCGTGGTGAAGATCGTGTTGGATTTGGAAAGGGTTTCTGATTGTGATTATGATCATAAATTGAGTGTATTGAAGGAATCGTTTAGTAGAGGAGATATTAGTAAACAAGTCCTTGGGGTTATGATTGATACTGGTGACCATTATGTGCCAAATGATGTTGAAGTTGATTTATCACCACAAGATCAAGATGAAGAAGATTGGGTGAATTTAGAGTTAGGTGATGAAGAATTCACTAATGAAACTGAACGTAAACTAGTTGAATTGACAAAGAGATTATTGCACAAGAAATCCCTTAGGTGTCTTAAATCAAAGAATACAACTACTGATTCTTTACAAAGTTTCCAACCAAATTCAAGTTATGAATATTTTATAAATGCAAATAAATTATTGACTGAATTAAACAACTTACGAAACTAAGAACCAGATCAACCGCCAAATCAATTTCACCACAAATGCAGATCCTTTATATATATTCACAACCACCCAGATTGACCTTAATAGTATTATAATTAGATTCTCAATACAAAAATATAATATCTTGTAATTTGCTCCTTCTCTCACATTCATCTTTAAATCGGCCGGCCTGATATTTCGTGAATGCACCGAAGAATCAAGAACATCTAATCGTTCTGTAACCTTTCTCAATTCTAATGATAGTAATGCATTGATCTCACTAATTGATCGATCACTTGAACTTAGCAACGTATCTATTTTCATCGAATACCGATCATTAACCACATGGATCACCGATTTTATCTCATTCAAAAATCCACGGTATAGTTCCTCATAGACAGGTAATTGATCCTCATTAATATTCGACATTAAATCAAAAATCTCATATATCTTCTTCTTGCTAATGTCATCGACTCGTTCTTGGACTAATTGCAAATATAATGGATACATGCTCATTAAAAAGTTTCGACGAATGACCATTGTATGTTGAACATCCTGTAAGCTATCAAAAATCTTGGCTAATTCTTGTTCATTCTGATCGCAGATCATCTTGCATTCCTCCGGTGAGATTTCTTCTGAGACACTCACCTCGCCAGTTCCTTCTTCGGAAGGTGACGCTTCTTCCGAATCACTAGTTCTCTTTTGCGCAGCAGACACAAACTCTACTTGTTGCACAGAATGATCAGTTACTGGTTGAATTGGCGAGGAAGTCAAGACATGATCAACTGTGATTGTAGGTACTTGTGATGGCTGAATATGTACAGACGCCATATCATTATCTGGTTCTTCGTCTTGTTCCGCGTATTCGAGATCCATATGCGAAAGATTTACCCGCTTGAACATTTGTCCGCTCAATGGGTCGATTGCGTCCTGGTGAGTGGTATCACGGTCATCATGATTGTACAAATTAGATGATGATGAGGACATTTGGTTATTCTCACTACTGCCACTTCCACTGCCACCACCACCACCAGCATATAATTTCTTCATCTTGCTACGCAATCTCTTTTTCTTTGCTGGTGATTTCGATCTCTCAATCTTAATCAAATGGGTATCGGAATCCGAGCTTTGTTCCGTCCCAACTGATCGACTTCGACTATGTCCTCTGCTTTGTTTACCACCACTACTTACCTCTTCTATATCAGAAGGATTCTCAAAGAGCTTATCATGTAATCTTCGAGATAGCTTCTTTGATTTACTCAATGCTGACTCTTGTGGGAACCACAACTCCCCCTTTGGGTTTTTCAATTCATGCCAATGATGAATCCTCCATCGTGGATCGCTAATAAATTCATCCAACTCCACTGCCCAAACCATTCTCCATGTCTTATGTCGATATTTCTTATTCAATTCTAAGTTGCGCCGACTGAATACATTACATGCTAATGGGATCGTAGCTGGTAAAGGTGTAGGAAATTCACTATACTTGGCACGAATTTTTCGATTTCGAATAATCTGTAATGGATTATAAACCCCTTCTACACCTGGATGTTCATTTTGATCTCCATGTGCTTCGTTCCAATCATATATTCTTTGGATGTACAAATATTTCATTCCAAGCATGGCTTTAACCTTTTCAGCTCTAAATTTCGTGCTTCTCGATATGGCTGGTTTGATTCCCAGGTTTGTGCTGGATTGATTGATAGATGATGGAGAATCAGGAGCTGTTGTTTTTGATATTGGGTCGATTATATTACAATTGGCACGAAGAATGTTTCGAGTATCAACGAATAACGAAGCTAGTTGCGCCGCCTTCTTTGCATCATCAGCGGAAACTATGTCATTATTCTTGACTTCTTGTAGTGTTTGCGGAGTCCCATCGCCGTCGTTCTGTTGCTGTAGATTACGCTTAGCTATATCATCAACGGTAATGTCTAGATCGAAATTAGAATGCCTCGTCCTAGGTTTTATATCTTGATACGTTGTACTCTCCTTTGATTTGGCTGATGATTTTACCTGTGGAACATCTGGCAATGTAAGTAACGGGGTTTGCGGTGGTGCAGAAGGCCGTGATATTCTTAGCAGGGATAGGCGCGATGATGAATTTGATGTGACTCTCCTTTCAGTGGGTGAACTGAGCTGTGACATTAGCCATGTGGGGTCAACCGGCAACGTTAATGGATCAATTATGTTGTAGTGGCAAAAAAGTCATATAAATCTCACGCAAATTGAAAATGAGATTTTTCAAAATTAAATTCATTCAACCTTAAAATACCATTCATCACCAACCCTCAAGTATGTCTATTCAATTCGTCAAGTCAACTACAGATTTCGATAACTACTTGAAGTCCAACAAGTATCTCATGGCGAATTTCACCGCTTCATGGTGTGGACCCTGTCAAGCGATCAAACCAGTGATTGATCAATTGTATTCCAGTGGGAAGTATGACAAGATTGAGATATGTCGTGTTGATTTAGATGCTCAAAAGGAACTTGCATCAAAATACCAAGTCACTGCAGTGCCCACCTTTATTTATTTTGAAAGTGGTAAAGAGATCTCGCGTATTCGTGGGGCTGATGTAAATGGTGTGACCAACGCGTTGAATAGTTTGAATGAAAAGGCAAGTAATGATTCTAGTGTTAGAGAACGGAATGGGAATCAAGCTACCCCAGCCATGTTGTCTGGAGTTGAAAAGGAAGTTAAAGAATTTATTCCAAAGGGATTTGAGATTTTGAATTCAAGTATTGATTTCCAAAGATTTGAAGGTCTTAATGTGAAGCCGATATATCAAGATAGTCAAGTTCAAAACTTGTTCAAGTTGGATGTAGAAGAAGGTACAAGTACAGTTTGGTCTGATGCTGATTCACAATTATTATTCTATGTTCCATTTTTGAATATTTGTAAGGTTTATTCAGTATTAGTTAAGGTCAGAAATCAAGAGAAGTTGGTCAGTGAATATTTAGCTGTTGATGATGAAGACTTGACATTGGAAAGTCAATTGCCTAATACTGTTAAATTATGGCCAAACTTGCAATCGATCTTATCATTTGATGAAGCAGCTGATTCAAATGCCCCACATCAAGAAAAGATCGATTTGGACAAGGACGAAATTAATGATGGAGGTAAATGGATTGAAGCAAAGGTTAAGTTTGTTAGATTCCAAAATGTACAAAGTTTAAACATCTTTGTGGAAGGTGATGATGATGATTATCATACTATAGTTGATAAGATTGTTATTGTTGGTATTAGTGGTGAATCTAAGGATCAAGGTAAGATTCAAAGTTTAGAGGGTGAAGAATAAGGAGAGAAATTTTGTTGTTGTATAAATGTAAACTGGATGTAGAAAAATCAATAAACTAGAAACACTTAATACCATGTGTAGCCAGTAGTTTTCAATACTTATGTTTAGAATAATTGGTATTGGACTCCTTGATAATTCTGGATTTGTGTTGCTTATCGATATTTTGTCTCAAAATGGCAACAAATGCGACGCCATCGACGGAGACCGAGACTTCATACGCTTTAGCCGAGGATATGGATCTTCGGGTGTTACTCGTTGATTGAAAACAAGTGTCCATACATAATATGAGGGAAATTAACTTCCATAGCTTCCCAATATTGTAAGGAGTTCATGATGACTTGGAATCTGTGCCATCTAATTGGACCCCTTTGGAAGTTCAATGTGTTGAAGATCTGTGGTTTCACTTATCAGACAGTAGCAACCAAAGGTACAATAATAAGTTCTTTTTGATTTATGTGAGAAATTTTATAGTTTTTTGTCAGTATGAAAAGAGTACTATGTATATATATATATATATATACTTGAGTAGAGATGGGTATTATATTGTCCCATCGTGTTAGTTTTGTATTTGTTAGCTGGTTGCAAAACAATGAATCTTGTTCTTCTTTGATTTGCGGGTGAAGTAGAGTTTGGTTGCTGGATAATTCGGTACTTCCTGTATATTATTGAAAATTTCCGGTAATTAAAAAGAACCACATAGAATAAAGAGAACAGGGAAAAAAAACACAGCAGGATGAGAGAAACAGAGAGAGAAAAAAAATTTCAGATGGAATAATCTTTTTTTTTTTTGTTTAACGTATTTACTTGTACTGTCATTGGAGAAACACCCCCATAGACATTATACATCCCCCACCGAGATTTCATCACCAAGTTAGCTACCATCACCAATTGCAATTAAGCTCACTGCCATACTACTATACCAAATAGACTTCACGCAGCTACTACTGATACACGCACAAACATAGATATATATACACATTTACATTCATTATCAACAACAAACTAATCGGTTTTTAATTTTCGCCATCTAGAATATGCCATCCCCGTTGTTAGTACAAAGATCTATGGGTCGACTTTCAAATGAAATAATAGTACAACAAATAGCTATAAGAAGCCTAATCATTAAATCTTCAGTAACCTCTACTGTAAGATATCCATTATCACCCAACTTACATAGTAACCTCAACTCTAATACCGTGAACTATCCGTTAATCACATCATTCATTAGATTTCAATCCAATAAACCAACGCTAACTCCTCCAACTACTCCCAAAGATAACAGCGAAAAGCCTGCATCAACCACTGCAGGTTTAAAGGGAACCGAAGTTATTCGTACAGAAGAAGCTCCAAAACCAAGTATTTGGGAAAAAGTTAAGCATGAAGTTAACCATTATTGGAATGGTACTAAATTATTAGGTTATGAAATTAAGGTATCTACAAAATTATTATTAAAATTAATGGCTGGATATGAATTATCTCGTAGAGAATCTAACCAATTACAAAGAACCATTGTTGATGTCATGAGATTGGTCCCATTCTCAATGTTCATTTTAATTCCATTTGCTGAATTGTTATTACCAGTAGCATTGAAATTATTCCCAAATTTATTACCTTCAACTTATGAAACTAGTCTGGATAGACAAAAGAAAAAGGCTAAATTGAAAAAGGCCAGAAAATCAGCATCAGAATATATTAAAACTACCATGGCAGAATCAGGGTTGAAATTACTGAAGAAAATTACTGAACAAGAAAAGGAAGCGTTTGTATCCTTCTTCAATGCCGTATACATGGGAAAGAAGCCTTCAAGAGAACAATTGATTCAAGTTGCAAGATTGTTTAAGAATGATCATGTGTTGGATAACTTATCTCGTCCCCAATTGGTTGCCATGGCTAATTATATGTCCTTGAGACCCTTTGGTACCGACACCATTTTGAGATATCAAATTAGACATCGTTTATTAACAATCATTAAGGACGACAAAGCCATTGACTATGAAGGAGTTGATACTTTGACTATTCCTGAATTACAAATGGCATGTAATCAAAGAGGGATTAAAACCAGTGATGTTTCTCCAGCTCGTTTAAGAGAAGATTTGGATACTTGGTTAGACTTAAGATTAAGGCAAAAGATTCCTTCAACCTTGTTGATCTTATCTAGTGCTTATACTTATGGGGAAAAGGGAAGTAGTGTTGATAGTTATTATGATGCATTATTGGCAGTATTAAGTTCCATTCCTGATGAAGTCTATAATGTTGCTAAATTGGAATTATCCGATGATTCTAAGTTGAAATTGGATATCTTGAAGGAGCAAGAAGAATTGATTGAGGAAGAAAACTTGAGAGAAAAGGATACTGTTACCAAATTGAAGGATGATATTAAATTGGATGAATATGAAGAAACAGCCACTGAAGGGGTTAAACTTGAGTCTCCTGAACCAAAAAAGGAAGAACAAAGTGAACAAAAGGACAAACCACAATCTAACTAAGGATGATGAAGATGGTTGTTTTTGGGCTTTTGTTTGCTTGTTTTCTTTTTTACGTAATATGATAAACTATAAATGGTATTTGTATTTTCCCTCCTGTAATTATGTTTGTTCTTTCAGTTCCATTTGCATTTATATTTATTTATTGTTTTATTTCAATTCCTCTATTATTACCACCACCACTACCATACACCTACTACTGGAGACCCATCTGGATCCCAAACCAATCACCTTCGCGCACATAGTTTTTATTCTAACCTAACTTTATATTACTTATACAATGTAAAAATATACATAACATCCATACAATCTCTAATTCTTTCCAGTCGATCCAAACCCACCTTCACCACGTTCAGTATTATCTAATTCCTCCTTTGAAATCTCAACAATATCAGCATTGACAATAACTTCCAACACCAACTGGGCGATCCTATCCCCGGCCTTCACTTCAAAATCCTTATCGGAATGATTAAACAACACCACTTTAACTTCCCCTCGATAATCAGCATCAATGACACCGGCACCGGTGGAAATGCCGTGCTTGACAGCTAATCCTGATCTGGGGGCGACACGGCCATATGTCCCCTCGGGGACGATAATGGAAATATCAGTCGCAATGAGCCCTTGGCCATGCGCGGGGATGAGTCCCGGTTGGGAGGCGTAGAGGTCATACCCGGCGGCGAGCGGTGATCCTTTGGTGGGGAGTCTGGCTGTGGGGGCACGTAAGAGGACTTTTAAGGTTGTGGTGGCGAGTTTTTGCTTTTTGAGGAGGTGGTCCATGTCGGTAGTCATTTGTGTGATGTGGGTGTTGTTGGGTTGAGTTGTGATTGGGAAGAAGAAGAAGAAGAAGAGATGGTGGTGGTGGAGTTTTTAAATATGGCGGATTGAAAAAATTTCAATGATTTGCGCGACGCGTCTGGTGGAGGATGGAGGAGTAGTAAGTAAAAAAAGTTTACGTGCTCTTGTGGGTTGTGCAATTGAAAAGTCTCCCTTGTATTTTCAATAAAGAGTTATTAGGAAGTAAGCCTTTATTGGTCTTTCAATTATTCATTGGTTGTGATCAGGTATTGAGGTTTACTCCTTTTACATGTTTTGATTACAAAAATAAAGGTTGCATCTGTACACCAGATTCTTTCATCTAATGAACTCTAAGCTCTTGTTGATCATTTGCCTCCTGCTTTAAACTTCCTGCTTTAAACTCCCAATCAGACAATCCCTACATGTCAATCAAAACAATTACTTGTATTAATCCCAAATGTCCCCTATGTATCAAAAATTCTCTAAAAATACACATTCTAATAACCCCAATCAATCAACTATCATTCAAATATCCATTCGGTTGAAAACACTCAAACAACCGAACTTTCAACACATGAGGAATCTCCTCCATCACCTCTGCACTACCCTCTCCCTCCACATTACCACCACCACCACCACCACCACTATTATGTCCACCCTGTCTTCTAATCAAATACCCCTCCTGTTCAACACTTTCATTCCCCGGACGAACCGATGATTGTCTATATATACACTGCACCTGCACCAACTCAACAAACACCACCACCAAATCAATCACCACCAACTCCACCAACCCCAATCGAATCAACTTCGTCACCACCGCATCATCCACCGACACCGACGGCACCGCTTCGCCAATAAAAGATATCCCCCATACTGACCCATGTCGAATCCCGTCCAATTGGCCACTATCAACCACCACGGGGATCAACCACGTGAAAACAAACACAAGGTGGTAAATCACAATAAAGATCGTTTTTAAGTATATGAACCGACATAATACTCTTACTTTCTCATCGTAAAACTCTCGAATCTCGTCGGTTGTGGTTTCGTGCTGTCGCGATATCTGGCGTAATAAATCGAGCGCATCGGCCGATTGGTCAATTATGCTGGGTCGAAGTAGTAACTGCATCAAGAAATTCATGGTCATGGGGGTGAATGCTGATGAATGGCAGTATTTCACAAATTGATACGCTGAGAGAATGTAGATGCAGGTGGTTAGTTGGGAGAGGATGTTGTGCTGATAGCGGGTTTGGGTGGTTATGTGTTTTGAGTGGGTGAATTTGGTGAATTCGTCATGTTCAAGGATTGATGATGCAATGGTGGTGGTGGTGGTGGTGGGAGGTGGTG
>JAKUCC010000161.1:0-20118 GCA_030563365.1 Hemisphaericaspora xylanilytica | reverse complement strand
GATGTTTATATTTCTTTGGCGTGAGTTAATTATTGAGTGATTGGGTTTATGGTTCTCGGGGGGGCTAGTGGGTTGGTGGGGGGTGGGGGAGAATAGCTCTTATAAATTTATGTTTTTGGGTAAGGCTTTATTCATGCATTGTCATAAAATTTGATAGAACCACAAAGTGAACATGACAACAAAGAAACAATAAAAACTTAATAGATTAACCTGCTGATTAACTTGGGCTAAATCATACTTATTAACAACAAACCTAATAGATGTACCTTGAGTATCAATTGATCCAGAATTAATTGCTGGTATTGCATTCAGTTCAACAGTGTAGATAATGTTACACACACAAAAATCAATTGAAGGAATCATAAAATGCTACCATGTGTTTATATAGAGAGTTTTTTTTTAAGTTTGTTGCGTTAGTTTTGTCTTTTATTTAAGGATCATTTTTAACTATGGCAGTAGGGTGTATATAGTAGTATAATACAATATATTATCTATCAATTACTATTGTATCTTATTCATTGTTCAAGGTTGATAGAGTAATAATACGAATAATAAAGTATCTACTATATATCAGAAATAAGGACAATTGGATTTTACCCTTACTATGTATTAAGGGGTGATGGTAGTGCGTGGTGCGTGGTGGGTGGGTGGTGGTGGATTGACAGGAGGCTACAGTACATTTTTGTAATAGTAAAAAAAAAAATAAAATTTTTATTTTATTTTTATTTTTAATTAATTAATTCTTTTGGCTGGTTTTATCAATTCCTGGTTTTTTTTACAACCAACCAATACTTTACTTAGCAAACACATATTAGGTCACATTATACATAGAGACATATATATCTACATATATATATATATATCATCTCACACGATAGAGAATAGCATCATCTGTTTAGATATTATAACCACCGGATACATTCATACACCCACACAGACGCACACACACAAGGTACACGCACACACAGTCATAGAGTCATACACTCCCCACCCATACCACCCCATTTTACAACACCTTCAAATGATCGCTGAAGACATACGAAATAGTAGATTACTATCATCTTCATCATCTACTTCTTCATCAGCTACTACTAATACAACTGCAACAACATCAGATTCATCTTCGTCTTCAACCACCATCACTACTGCAAACCCAGATACTTCATTCTCCTCTGCATCCCACCAAAATTCAATGCATGCTACAACCACTTCACAGCGATTTACAACCACCAAGAGTAACCCCCTGTTTTATATATTTGAAGACGACGATAATGAAAACACAGACAATCATATTGAACGTCCAATCCCAACAAGATCAAAACCAACTACAATAACTTCTGCAACATCACCCACACCACCATCATCATCCCATCCGTTGAAAACCCGGGGTGTCCCTCAACGAATTAACCATCCAATGCTACGACTGGGTAACCTTGAAAGACCATCATCTTTATTTGCCCCCTCTCCAGTTCCACATATAGCGAAGTCACCAACTAATGCATCGAAAAATGATATGGAAGACATATTGAAGTTCCCAGTGGAATCATCACACGCGTATTCATATGCTCACCTCTCTCCAAATTCATTAGCTTTAAGGTTAAACGTGTTAAAAAGATCATTAGAGATACTAAAGGATCGACCGGATTTATTCACTTCAATAGCGCCACCGGAGGAAGAGGAACAGGAAGATGAAGAACGACAGTCCGACATCGAGATGGAAGATGCAAATGAGCCTATCAACTCACCAAAGCAGACTTTATTTAAAACAGTTTCAAATCCTATTTACTCGTCAGATGTAAATAAATCAGCGCTGTCTTTAGGAGAGGGACGATCATCTAGAAGAGGAAGTGGGTTCCCCTTAATTTCAGACGCAAATCCCGAGTCCACGAATAAGAAATATAAGATTCAACCAAATGCATCATCAGCGGCCTTATCGGCCTTTTTCCGACCTCCCATGAAACGTACAGGAAGTTTGCCATTAGTTGAAGAACCATCAAGACTTTCAAGTCCATTTGCTAAAGTCTCCCCAGAACGGAAGAAATCCCCACAAAATAGTTCAAACGGAGATTTGAAAGACATTATCGATCTTCTTGAAAAAGACTTGGATGTACTAATGAATAATACTGAAATTGCATCTTCATTACATGACTTGTCATTCTCACCAAACGATGAGAGTGTGAAATTAAAACACGATTTCCTTAAAAAGAGATTATTATATGCATTGGCGATGCCGTTTCTGGAAACTGGAGCAGGACCGTTCCCTTCATTACAACCAAGTGCCGAAGAATCTAACTTAAAAGGATCACACACGAGACAGTCGGTTACTGCACTAAATTTGCTCAACAATAACTATAGTACTTCAAACCAACCCCCTTCAGCAGATCCTGGTGCAAACACTAGACCATTCCATTCTATTCTTGCTGGTAAACATTCATTGCCGCAATCAGTCTTTACCGTGGAAACCGATTTTCCATGGTCCGTAATTGCGGCTAATGATTTGGCATGCCTTATGTTTGGAGTTCTGAAGAACATGATCAAAGCGTTAACATTGATGGATTTGATTGCACCTCAATTTCGCGATTTTGTAATGGCAAGAATGACGAAATACTTGGAGGGGAACCTAGATTTGACCAGAAGAAAGCGAAAAGCCCGCAATGAAATTGATAATAATATATTATTTGCTGGTGAAATTGTAGCTGTCGTCAGACCAGGAGACCAGAATTTTGCGTGGACTTCACTTTGGGCAAAACGAAAAGGTAATCTAATTATATTAATGTTTGACCAAATTCCATGTGACGCGTTTGATGTAATTATTCTGTGCAAACAGAATGAAACAGACTATCATATTGATAGCATGGTGCCGGTTGCTGGTAAGCTTGCACAAAACTGCGACATTGACCTGTTTAGTAATCTTATTCAATTGAGTGAATCACTAAATTCCGAACTCCATGTACATGTCAATCAACCTGTTGAAGTTGATGAAGAACGTATGATGGAGGATAGTGAACTTATTAATCGAACGAGATATTATACGTTGCAATTGGCCAACGAAAATATTCCGTGTGCAATTACATCCAACCCATTGGAAATTCACGAAGATCGCTCAGAACTTAAATTGAAGATTCATACCATGCCGTATATCGCTGGAATATTTGTAATTAGTAATTCTGATTACAGAATTCTATCATGCAATAATGCCATCGCAAGAAACTTATTTGGGAAATCAATTGGTGAGTTGTATGACCATCCGATTGATGAGTTAGTTCCCAATTTTACAAAGATTTTGAAGATTGGATTGGAAACATATCTGGATACATTTAAATTAATCCCAGGATTAGTATTGCCTGAACATTTTTTTAGGAAATACGATGCTGTCTTGCGAAAACAGGAAAACCCCGAAGAAGATGAAGAACAAATATTTTTCAATTCTAATGGTATTGAAGGTGTTCATCGTGATGGGAAATCATTATACGTTGACGTTCAGGTTCGAGCATCCAGTCATGATACATTAGTTGTTTGGATAACGTATTCTCGATCATATAAAAATCGGCACATGGATCGAGATTTGGATAAATTGAGTTCGTCAACTTCGTCGATTTCATTAGCTTCAACGGGATCAGTTTCATCAAAGTTACACACGAGAGCCAGTTCATTGAAGAGTTTGGAAAAGAAACTACATCAACGATCATCTACAAGTTTAGCGAGATTACCCTCCCAATTGAAATTGTTCCATGCCGAAGCTGAACAATTGGAATATTTACCAAATGAGATTACCATGGGAGCGGGTGTACGCAAGGCAAAGCGTGGGTCATCTGGAATAGCAGTGACTAGAATTGAAGAGGACATTCATATTGAACAACATAAACGGAAGAGATCTTCACTTTTGGGAGATTCTGCGCAACAGCCAACCACACAGACCGAGATACTAGAGCCAGATATTAAGATGACGACAAGCATAAGCGCAACAACCGCAGCGAGATGTAGAAAATATACTGAAGAAGAAATTCTTGCACACGAAAATGAGGAGCTAGAACAAAAAATGGCACAATCGAGTAAATGGCCAAAAGATGTTGGATTATCACGTCGAACCAAGAAATTTTCCGAGTTTAAAGTTCTTAAGGATATGGGCGAAGGTGCATATGGGAAAGTGGTTCTTGCTCAACATAAAGAAGATCAAGTTTATACAATTATCATAAAATGCATTGATAAAGAACGTATTTTAGTGGACACTTGGGTGCGGGATCGGAAGTTGGGGACCATTCCTTCAGAAATCCAAATTATGGCCTACTTGAATAGTGAACCGCATCCAAACATTATGAGAATAATTGACTTTTTCGAAGATCTGAAGTATTACTATCTCGAAACTCCAATCTTTGGGAATCCTCCTGCTATTGATTTATTTGATTTTATTGAGATCAAAAAGGACTTATCGGAATTGGAATGTCAATTGATTTTTAAACAAATTGCGTCGTCAATATATCACTTACATAAGAATGGCATTGTTCATCGTGATATTAAGGACGAGAATATCATTGTTGATGAGAATGGAATCATCAAATTAATTGATTTTGGAAGTGCAGGATATGTCAAACAAGGTCCATTTGATGTTTTTGTTGGTACTATAGATTATGCTTCACCAGAAGTATTACGAGGAGAGAAATATGAAGGACGACCCCAGGATATTTGGGCGTTAGGGATCTTGTTGTATACGATGTTGTATAAGGAAAATCCATTTTATAATGTTGATGAAATTATGGAGGGAGATTTAAGGGTACCATATGTTGTTAGTGAAGCTTCATTGGCATTGATTCGGAAGATTTTAAATCGAGATATTGACAAGAGACCTACCATTACAGATATTGTGGAAGACTCTTGGTTACAGTTTTAGAAAGGTAGGTTCGGCCTACACCCATGCACACTAACCCCCGTCCCACTAAGAGTAGTATGTTTACATAGAATTATATAGCATAAACCGGATTGTCTTTTCAAGGACGAATATATGTCTATGGAATATAATCAGCGTTGATTTATTTTTTCTCGAAATTGCGCGTCTGAAATTTTATCCATTCAAAATAACTCCATCACCAATATCACCGATGGAATTGGGCTGTCCAGCAAGACCAAGTATATAAAAAGTATGCCAAATGAACTCACCACTAGCACAACATCAACGACTATATCACTGACACAGATCCCATCCTTTGAACTCATCCAGACAGGAGGAAATGTCCCAGTAGCAATCACCCCTCTCTACAACCTTCCCTCAATCACCACCACCAACCTCCCCTTTCCAATCCTTCCCCCAACAGACACCAATATTCATTCCTGCGAATATGGACGTATCTGCCTCGCGCAGATAGATCCCGAGATAGGTATGCAGTTAGCACAGGGGGTTTGGGTGGTGAAGTTACAGCGAAACGTCTCGGACACGGCGACTACCGAATTGGCGATCATAATGCAAGTGAAACGGCAACTGGCAGAGGGGGGAAGGATGGTGTTTGCGATTATGAAAGTCCCACCGGGGGTTCTGATCAAGGACCTAGCTGGAAATGAGGGGGTGTTTGACATTATGCAAAGTGATGACTTGAACGGGTTGGTTGAGGATGGTGTCAGAGTGGATGAAGTGAAGTTGGACGGGGTTGACGGGTTGATTAGTGGGTTTTCTATGCGACCGCCGCGAGGAAGTGGAGGGAAAGAGAGCGTGGATGTGGATGTGGTTGAGAAGAAGGAATGTTTGGATCCAAGAGAGTTTATCGAGTCGCGATATTATAATACGTTGTATTCATTGAGTAATCCATTGAGTTATTTCCCCAAGACGGGGATATCTCGATTACGAATACTATGTAACGAAGATGAGAAAATGATATGTGAGATCTTGAGTGGGTTGATCCTACTGGTTGATGAGTTGGATTTACGACATGGAGGATCGAATGGGGTTTTGAAGTTGTTAGAGAGTGATTGTAATTCTGGAGAGATTTTAAAGTCAAAATTTGAGGTTGAGAATCAGCAACGGTTTATCGATAAACATAAACATATAATTGATAATTTGCATGAAACAACAACAACAACAACAGCAACCACCAGTTCGACTAAGGATAAGAAACCGATCCTGAACCATGAATTATTACAACAATTGATTTTTGATTTAAAAGTCCGCGAGGCCCAATTACAAATCCTCGTTATATTTGAACTTTTATACACTTGGAAATTAAACGAAAGTGAATTTCTTGAACGTAATCAAAAGAAGAAACAACGGGAATTACAAGCTCGTGAAAAACAAGCAAAACTGAATCTAATCCGAAAACGAAAGCGGAAGATTGTCCCCACGTTCTTGGGTATGGGTGTTGACGTAACCACGTCATCGTCCCTGAAGCTGAGTGTAGGAGGAAGTAATGAGGGCCTTGATCAATATTCAGTGTATACAATATTAAACACTTTAATTGATAGAATGGGTCTTTGGGATACATTGAGTGGGAAATCTGATAGTTCATATGGATTCATGGCATATGTATTTGTGCCGTACTACAACAAGAAATTACCCGAGTTAGTAAAATACGTGATTGATAATATGAAAGATTTGAATATGAAACTAGCAGTGAAATCAAAACGTAAACCCATCAATGATTCCAATCATTCAACAGTGCCGACGAAATCAAAATCATCAAAATATAGAAAGGAATTATTACCTAATCGAAAACCCATGCTTCAGAAATCATCAACAACGCTTGAGAAATCAATATCGGGTGGTTCATTAACTGGACATGAAGATATGATGAGACATTCTTTAAAACGATCGAAATCTAATCTATCGTCGAAAAACCTTTCGAAACGACAAGTGGACCTAAATGTCAAACTAACCAGAACAACGTCCGATTTATCCCAACAAGACCAGGAACCACCACAACCATCAATCTCATTCATCTTTGGAAATGCCAAACGACTGAAATCAACCACTGCTATGGCCACAGCAGCACCACCAAAACCAACTTCAGAACTCCTCGTGCCGGCCACACCAATAAAACCAAAATCATACTCACAAGTCGAAGCCACCCCAATATCAAAACAACAACATCACTCATACATCGAAGTCGAACAAACACCAATGACTAAATCACCATATACCCAAATCCACCAAACACCAATCCAACCTACTCCTCAACATCGAGCAATCCGGCAAGATACACATGTGTTAAAAACACCCAATGATGATCGGCAGGAAACACTAATTACGACCCCGCGCGATGATGATGGGTGGTTTGTGAAACCAAATAAACGCGATTCATTCACTAATAAACTTATGTCGGCATCTAAGGAGGCTATTGTGAGAACACCCATCAAGAATGGAGAGAGGACTCCGAAGATGAAGGAGTCGATGGTTGATTCGTCGCCGATCAAATCGGCGAGGAAGAAGAGGGTTAGGCCCGGTGAGCCGGTGTCGCTGGATTGGTCGCCGTTTTATAATGCCAGTTTGTATGATCAGGAAACAAAAAAGGAATTGGAGCCAGTGAGAAAGATGCTGGTTGATGAGAAGGGCGGTGGTGGTGAGAATGTGGGTGACGGTGATGATCAGGATAAAGGTTATGATCTGGATTTCTTGTCTCCAAAACGACAACGAACATATTCAAGAAAGAAAAAGTTTTATTAATTGAATTTATTCATTTACTTATAATGATAATAATAATACATATATCTATACTGCTAGTTCCCCAAAGAAGATTCCTTCAATTATACTCTTTGCATCCTCCTGTTGTAAAATCAATTCCGTCAATCTCGATCCAATTCTCTCAGTTAATTTCTCCTTTATTTCTTCCGAAATATCAACATCCATATCATCATCCACTTTTTTCTTAATATCAACCTTCAATTTCCGAAGCATTTCCAAACAAGTATTCAATAATATCGATTGTTCAAATTCACTAGAATCGCCAACTACCAGATTACACCAGACTTTTAAATTCCCAATCAACACCAATTTAATCACTTCAGGACCCATATTTTTCAATCCCAACAATGCTCCGTAATGAGTACCCATTGGTTTTGATGAGTCCAAAAGGGCACGTAATAATGTTCTTGTCACTCGGGGACGTAATGTCGAATATGATGAGCCGTAGACTTTGATGATGTGTTCTAATAAAATGGCGGCGAATTCTCGAACTGCCAATTGTGATCTCACCAAATCTTGAGATTCCTTGGTTGTGGTGTCCTTAATGATTGGTCCTATTCTTTTGGCAAGAAGTAAAGTTAAAATACATGGCATTAACGCATGAACATAAGGGTCTAGGAAGATGGTTTTGTTATCAGCTAATGCCGATATCACTTCTAACATTGTTGATAATATTTCAATATTTCTTAATTGATTTGTGATTTGTTCCGCGACAAATTGGATGAAATAAGGTACAAGTTGATGTAAACCGGGATCGGATTTTAATGAAGTCAATGCCGCATTCTTTAAACTTTCCTTTTCCGGGTCAGTCGATATTAACACTTCAACAACCTTATCAAAATATAATTTTAATTCTTTAGAAAGAACATGCTTAACCAATGGTTTAACTTGTAAGTCCTTTTCAGTTGTCTTTTTATCCTTGGCTGATCCTGTTGCACCAGCTGCAGCTCCCGCACTGCCACTTGCACCTGCACCACCGGCTGCAGCCGTTTGTGCGGTATCTTTATTCTCAGCAAGACTCAAGATATCATTACCTAAGATTGACGAAGTTGCACCCCGGATTATTGGTGGTAATGCCTTAATTTCTGCTGGCAATGGATTCTGGGGAACCATGGGCTGTACACCTTCTATGGCCAACCAATGGGCTGTGAATGTAGTCTGACGAGGGACTTTTGGTAATTCTTGATTTATCAATTTTTCAAATTCAATTTCATGATCATCAATGTAATATAATGTTTGACCCCCTGCACCAACCATAGTTTCCTTGAAATTTAAAGGTTGGGAATTATCATACCCATAAAGTGGTTCCACGTTGAGTAGTTTCAATGCATGGTTTATATCTGATGTCATTAATAGTTTCCGTTTGGAGTGTCTCATAAATTTAATCGCCGTTTCTAAGATTTCATGAATCCGATACTCAACATCCATTGCTAAGTTTTTAGCTGCCTCATCAGGTAGTGCTATTCCTAAAGAATCAGCAGCGTCCTTAACAGTATCATAAGGCGACCACAATGAGTGAGATAACGGCACTTTCGATTCCATCTTGACTGTGTTGTTTGGGGGATGAGAACTTCAAGTTAGGCTGTCCTTTGGTGGTGTATGTTGTTTTCTTTTGGTGATAATTTTTAGAAACCAAGAGGACGTGTAAAGGGGAACAAAAAAATTGGTAGCACTTCACAGGACTTATACTTACACTACTACCTCGAGGAACGGCGCTTTCACTGTTACTTTGATTAATAGATATTCTATATAGCTAAATGGGTTAGAAAGTAGCTATTTGATTGAGAATAATTTTGAAATTACGCGAGACAGTATTACTCCTCATTCAAGCTGGTTTAACCATTTTTGTTACTCTCAGGGTATCAATACCACTTGAAACTCTCCTTGAAGTCTGGGGCTTCTTTGAAATAACATGCTTTCGTTCCAGTCTTGAAAGAATATAGTTCGATTGACTAGGACTGGGTTCGACCATCTTCAAGAACCTTTCCTCAGTGGGGAATCTAGCAGTTGCCAACACTTCCGGAACATGATATCTTTCGACAGGTAAACAATTCAAAGCTTGGGAATTGATTCTGACTCGTTTATTATTGGAATATACCGAGAATCCACACGTTAAATCAGTGTTTAAGAAAATATCATTAACATTTATAACCAATTCTGGATCTTGGCCATTTCCTCTATCCAAAATGAGCGAATCTTGGTGATTGGTTATAAGACGATATTGTTGGAATCGAATATGTTTTAATATACTAAGCGCTTTGATTCTATAGGGTGGTAATTTCTGTGGAGTGGATACTAAATTTGCTTCTTCATGGTATAAACCCAACATTACTGGATTAATTTCTTCAATTTCTAATTTCGATAATTTCATACCAGCGAAGATTTGGGGAATCTTGACTAAAACTGACGTCTTGGGGATAAACTTGGACCAATCAGATTTGAAATCTCGGCATTCAATGACATTGGGGATATAAATTTGTGATTTTGGTGTAATCATTGGCCTTGCCATTTCTCGAATTGCATCTTTGAAAAACACAGGGAGCTTGAATGAAGTTACTCTCCGTTCATAAAATGGGGTGTATTTATCATTGATATTAGCAAAACTCCTCAATTGTTGTTGATTAACAACAACATAGACATTGAAGCAAGTATGTAAATAATCAATCACGTCATCCAATTGGACATCTTGGTGATCAATTTTTGCCAAAACATTTGTAATTAGGTTATCAAACTCGGTGAAGTTGACGTTAAACAACTTTACTTTATATTTTGATTGTATGGGAGTGGACATATTGGTTGTAGTTTGATCAATTGTAATAACCAAAATCAAAGTGTGGGGCAATAGATCAACACGACACGTAAATAAATGGACAAAAAAAAAATAAAACCGTTAACAGTGAATTGGTTTGATCTAACAGTAATCTATGACAATAGGTAAGTATGAGTAAAGTGATGAATCGATGTAAACTGATTCTATAAATATATAAAGAAAGATATAAGAAACAGTTGCTGAGAAGGAGGAGTGTTGTTTATCTATTAAATTTAAATTAAGGTAACACTGTCACCCTTGGCAATTTGGCAATTCGGGGGGTGGAGTGTAAGTGGAGGAGAGTGGGAGTACAAACGTAAAATTTTGTGTGCGTGTGGGTGTGTGGATGTGTTGTTTTTTCCCTATTCAAGGTACTTTAAGTTGCCATTGTGAAGTTTACTACGCCCATACATTTTAAACCACAAAGCTATTTATATCTCTATGTCATTTCCACGTCAATCACAGCAATCGTAAGAGATCATGATTAAGTTCCAATAGACGCTTGTTCTCTTGAGTCAATTGTTGTAATCGTTTATCCATTCTTATAAGTTCTTGACGTAGTATGTCATTCTTTTGTTTTTCCAGACTCTTTCTATACTCCTCTACTAACTCACTAGAATCAAACACACTGTCCACATCTCCATCGTCAGTTGCTGTAGCATCTGTCACTTCCACTGCCTTTGTATTATTCTTGTCATTATTTTTGATGTCGTGTCCTTGTCGTTGATGATCGGCAATTTTCAATTCCCTATCCAATTTCTTCCGAATGGTGTTTTCAAGGTTTTCCAGACTTATCATCGCCATAATCTCAATATCCCTCCCTCGTAATTGATACAATTGATAAAGAATAGTATCCACTCTATCTTTGGGATTGAACCAAAATGGAAGTCTCCTCCCGAGTGCTTCTGCTTGATTCCATTCAGCTATGCGAAATTGCATCGTCTTGAGGAACTCCTGATAAATCTCATCAAAATAGTCACGAATATACATCCCATTCAATTCCGGAAGTTCTTCAATTTCTTCAATCGATTTCTTTTCAGCAATTGATTCTGAAAAGCGGATTTGTGTGAGTTGAATGGCGATGATTTCCCAAGTGTCATCCTTTTCCTTTTGGGTTAATTGAAGATGAGGAAGAAACTTGAGTACTAGTTCTAATAAAGGAAGCTTTATTAATGCTTTGATCTTCTCTTGCTCTTTGGCATAGAATGATTTACCCATTTGGACGAACAATAACTATCTATTGATTTATTCAGAAAGAAGACTTGAAAATTATAAAATGAAATTTTTTAGGTTTATCCGATATTCGTATAAACTCAGTTTTTACGCATATACACAATCACAATAGTCAACACCACTCGTATTCTTTATACCATTTGCTTCTTTCATTCTGAATCGACATATACATAAAATACATATACATCACCATCCCACACTTCCAATCTAATAAACTTCCCCCAAAAAATTCATCTCACAACCCCTTTTCCGCCCGACTTAACTTTGCCTTCTGCCTCAACCTCTCCTTTTGTCCCTCCCGCTCCTCTTGCATCCGCTTAAACCTCTCTTCCGCCGCCCGAGCCAGAGCTTCCTTCGCATTCAATGCAGCCCCATTACTGTCCCCAGTTTCTGTACCTAATGCCCTTGCTGTTTCCGATGGTCGAGTCGGCGTTGGTCTTGATGATGTTTTCGTTGTACGTGATTGTTGATGTTGTTGGCGACCGACTACTTGATGACGAGGTGCTGGTTTGGGATCGGATCGAAGTGAATGTCCTGGATGCTTTTCTTTAGATGTACAATGTCCCATTTGTAGCTCTTTTGGATTGTCTCAGTATAAAAGTAAAGATCAATAGTGTTTTGGGTACGGTAGTGCTGTGGAAACGGGAATCAAATTTTAGAGTTGATCTGTATTGTGGCTTTGGGTTTAGTGTGTGGGTTTTTACATTATTTTTCTTTTTGTGGGCTCTCGCCTGATCTTGGCGGAGTTATACCCAACCGGATCAAAATTCTATGTAATATATTAATCTTTAACACAACACTCTAAACAACATCGTCCATAGACGGTTCTACTATATACAAATCTAAAATCCCAACTTAATTCTTCACAACTTGGTCCATTTCTTTAGCAATGGCCTCAACCTCCTTAGAAACAGCTTCAACATCCTTAGCAATATCATTCAAATCTCTTTGTTCCGATGATGCACCCAAAGAAAGTGCCTTGATTTGCTTAGCAATACTTTCAACTTCATTCACAACCGCATCAATTTCTTTTGCAATTTGGTCAGCATCTCTAACACCACGAATTCTATTGGTAATTGTTTGAATTTCCTTGTCAATACTCTCGAGTTCTTCGGCAATCTTCTGTACTGGACTTGTTGAAGCAGATTCGATAGAGACAATAGGTAAAACATCAACTAACGAATCTGGTGGATACTCCTCGAGAATGCTTCTAGTCGCATCTTTGTAGTTAATTTGAGGAGCCAAAAAGGTAAATTCCGGCACGACAATCTTTCCATCATATAAAAGATCAGGGGTCTCTTCAGTAACAAGTTCCGTAAGCTTACGATAAATTGATGGATGTCTAATGAAATTCGTTAAGAAGGTAACAGCAGCCTCATCGTCTTGCATATAGTCCTTATAAGCTTGACAAAGGGCAAGGAATAATCCCAATCTTTCTTGTGGGTCTTTGGACAAGACCGTTGCATCACGAAGAGCTCCCCAATCGGCAGTAGCAATATAAGTATAGCCCTCTTGGTCTAATATACGTAATAAAGAGTTCCATTTTTCTAAAATCTCGTCATTTGTAGCAGACATAACACCATACTTCTTCAATAATACACGACCTAATATAACATTCTTTTCAAGTCCAAATTGGTCATATGCTTCTGCTATTTCATTGACAAAGTCAGCATCATGCCAGGTACATTCACCAATAAGGACATTCAAAAATTCAGGAGTTATTTCAGCAGTTGAATTTATCATTTCCCAAAATTTTGCACGGTTTTCGTCATTCAATTCAGGATATCTTTGAAAGAAAATTCTAAAGTATTCTGCAAAAAGTTTGACCAAAGTGAACGAGTATTCTTTCTTTTCCATTTCGGCAGCGAGGTGCTTATGGACAGCACGGAAATCCTCGGTAATTTGTTCAAATGAATCTCCATTCTCACCACAATTCTTGAAATAACTGATAACAAATGGTATATTGAATTTGACAAAATAAGGAAGTTGATCCTGTTCATTAAGCGCCTTAGTGAAGAAACGTCTAGCAATTGTGGTGTCTGTACAATTACCAATAAAGGAAATATGTAATCTCGACAATGATTGCCTAATAATAAGCTTGCCCGGATTCTCAATAATTCTATTCATCAACATTTCCATACAATCCAATGCTTGTTCATATTTGCCTGCTTGAAGCGCAATCAGACCAAATGCTTGAATCAAGACAACATCCGGGTTCTCGGTTTCGGCAGCTAGTTTATAGATATTGGCAATCTCTTCATAATTGAATTTTCCCGATGAATATGCTACCGGAAACAAGGCACCCAAAACTTCGCCTGACATAAATAACTCGGCATGTTTGTTATTATTCAACCCTGTTTCCCAGAAATTAATAATTTCTTCATTTAATCGATATTGGATCATGGTGGTGATTGTGATATAAACCATTTGGGTGGTAAGAACCGCATCAAATTTTCCCTCGTTAATCATTTTCGAGAATTCAACCATTGCATTCCTGATAATCGTGTCGGTTGCATATTTATTTGGTTGATCATAATCTCTATTTTTTCTCTCTGCCAATCTGGTCATTCTGGCTTGAATGGCAGCTTCACTCAAAGTTCTCAAGTAACCAGTATAGCTCTCACTCCTGGCCCAGGAAGGAACAGTTTCAACTATTGCCTTTAATTTTTCGATGTTTTCAATCGTAGGTTTCTTACCTTTCCCATACGCGAGCATACTATCAAAATCCAACTTTTCTTGATAAGACTCTTCATCTAACCATTCTTTTCGCCTTGGGCGGCCATCGCTTCTCCCGCCACGGTTGAACCTTTTTGGTTGGCTTCCTTTGTATCTATCTTTTCTGGGGCTATCAGTCGATGTCGAATTATTTCTAACAAATTGTCGACTGTGAAGAATATTACTCTGGATAGTTGGAGTGGTGATTGTTGATGGCGAAGAAATCGTAAGACCGGGAGGAAGAAGCGTGACAGTTGAAGGTGTTGCTGATTTTGAAATGGCGACTTTCAGCAACACTGCAGTCTTAAGCCCATTCTGAGCATTTGTAGAGATCAACCTAAACATTGCTAGTAGTGGTTAACCGTAAGGATGATAAAACAGGGGAGTATCAGTATAAAATAAACAGGCGATTGTTGTGAAAAAAAATTGTTGGTGCATTTCTTTTTTTCGTTTGTGGAAGTTTGAATCTTTCTTTTGGTTTCTTTTCGCCATCAAGTGATTAAAGACATGCACGGATTGACATCACCACACACGGATGCGATGGCACATCAATACAGTAGGTAGCACTGCTTTTAACATGGTTAGGTATTGATTATAGCTATAGATGCAGTTTCTACTTTTTCTTGTTGATTTAACATTTCCTGCAGTTGGAGAGCATTGTCGAACCCTTCCTGGAATATCGGAGAATCAATTCAGAACGATGAGCATTCTAGAAGGTTTGAAAATGCGACATTGGACACAAACCAAAAATGTCGTTTTCTTTGTCAACGGGTCAATTTGATTTTACAACCAACATTAGTGATGATGACCGATGCCAACTAGAATTCAAGACTCATAAGTTAATATATCAATTGACTCAATCAATGATGTTTTGTAGGTTTCTCTGTTGTTAGCAAGTTAGGAGGGCAAAAGTCTTCACAAATATTTCCCCTGGATGGCAGTTAATCATTTTTTGGATATGTTTTCTACGAGAAAGTGGTAGAACTCATAGACTTTATGTAGCATTGTTTATCACCTATAACAGTTAGCGTGCCCAATCTCAAAGCTATTGGAGTGCATAATTAGTCTCAGTAATCTGATTTCGGTCGTAATATGCTTGTTGACCTGTCTACTATCAACATCAATTGTAATAAACGGCGTTATCAGTAAATAATTGTATTGTCTATTGTGTTTAAACCCGCAACCGACAAAATCAATCATTCAAAATGAAATTTACTTTAACCAGTTTTACAGCAACTCCCACACTTTGTCTTTTTACATCGATTGAACATTCACACTTAGACTACGTATACATATCATTTGATATTCAATGTCAGCATTTGGTGTATCATCAGTAAAACTGAGATATCCATCAGAAAACACTCAACTACTACCGAAACAATCCAAATCATCAACCACATTCAATTCTTCCCCCAGAATCCGAAACTCATACTATTCCTCAGCGAAATCATCGGCCATATCTTCTCCCAGATTGAACAATGTAACTAATAGAAGTAATAACAATAAAGGTACTAATGAAAAAACCAAAGAAAAGAAGGAACCTGTAAAATTGGGTACTTTTGACGGGGTGTTTCTCCCAACCTCATTGAATGTCTTGTCAATTTTGATGTTCTTGAGATTTGGGTTCATAATTGGTCAAATGGGTATCTTGGGGACGTTTTTCTTATTATTTTTGTCATATACAATTGATATATTGACGACTATGTCCATCAGTGCCATCTCGACAAATGGTACTGTTAAGGGTGGTGGGGCATATTACATGATATCAAGGTCTTTAGGACCCGAATTCGGAGGTGCAATTGGAATCATTTTTGTAGTTGGTCAAATCCTCAATTCATCATTGAATGTCGTCGGGTTTATTGAACCGTTCTTGGTGAACTTTGGACAGGAAAATGGTGATATGGTGAAACTATTACCTGTCAGTTATGCTTGGCTGGTACTTTATTCTACCATTTTACTAGCAATTTGTACAGGTGTAGCGATGGTTGGATCGCTGCTTGTTTCAAAAACTGGACTCTTGTTGTTCATTCTTTTAACTATCTCAACCTTATCGATTCCCGTCTCCACATTTTTTGTCAAACCGTATTATCCGTTACCTGCACCACACGATTCATTACTATACACCGGATTATCATGGAAAACTTTCTATGATAATCTTTATCCAAAATTCACTAGTGGTGCCGCCGGGTCAGTATTACCACCAGGAGTTCCCGAAACTTTTAGAAACTTATTCGGTATCTTCTTCCCTGCCACGGCCGGTATTCTTGCTGGTGCATCTATGTCAGGAGAGTTGAAAAATCCATCCAAGTCGATTCCAGAAGGTACGTTGAAAGGATTGTTAGTATCTTTCTTATTATATTCATCGGTCATCATCTCCTTGGGTTCTGCAGTTCCCCGTGACCTACTTCATGTTGATATTAAGATCATGCAGACAGTAAACCTTCTGAGCATAATCATCATTGTCGGTGAATTCTCAACGTCATTATTTTCGGTGATTATGGGAATTGTGGGGGCATCGACTATGATAAATGCAATTGCGGACGACAAGATTCTCCCAGGATTATCAATCTTCACAACCGCAAAGAAAACAATGAAACAACAGAATAGAGCTAAAATATACAGTATTATTGCTACTTGGTTCATAGCACAGATTTTCCTATTCGCTGACATTAACCAAATTGCAACCTTCATTACCATGGCATTTTTGATGACGTTTATTGTGACTAATATTGCATGTTTTTTATTAAGAGTTGGTTCAGCACCCAATTTCAGACCATCATTCCGATATTTCAGTAGCAGAACTGCATTTACCGGTGCACTCGTCTGTTTTATTGCCATGTTTATTGTCGATGGAATATCTGCAACGTTAGTGATCTTTTGTTTGACCTTTTTGATTTTGATGATTCATTACCTGACGCCACCCCTGAAGTTTGGTGATATTTCTCAATTATTAATTTATCATCAAGTGAGGAAATATTTACTACGATTAAAATTAGAAATGAGTGTTAAGTATTGGCGTCCTCAAATTCTATTATTATGTGATAATCCGAGAACATCGTGGAAATTGATTGGATTCTGCAACCATCTCAAAAAGGGAGGTTTATATATCTTGGGTCACGTAGTCTTGATGAACGATGATACCGACGCTCCATCGAATAATTCAAAGAACAATTCGGTATTTTCGGTCAATACTTACAAGGAAGTTCGAAAACAAAAGCAGGCGTGGGTTAAATTGCGTGACATGTCTAAAGTCAAGGCATTCGTCCAAATTGCTTTGGGCCCAACCTTACCATGGGGTGTTCGAAATGTGTACCTTGGGTCAGGGCTTGGGGGAATGAAACCAAACATCACCGTGTTGGGTTTTTATGATTTCGTAAAGCATGGAATAGAAATGCCGATAATTCCGACCTTCACAAAGGGTGCAGGTGACGACAATCTTGAACAGTTGCCTACTGATACTTGTCGAAAGGAGAGAAAAGTCTCGATTAATCAATGGGTTCAAATTGTTGAAGACTTGATTGTTTTGCAGGCAACTGTTGCGGTAGCTGCGAATTTCTCGAAGCTCAAATTGCCTAAACGGGTTGAAGGTTCCTTGTTCAGCTTAAGAAGCCCAGAAGTGGCAGAAGGAGCAAAGAAAAAATATATCGATTTGTATCCTATACAGATGTCGTCTATAAACGAATTGGATAATGGGCAATCGGTGCTTTCGACTAATTTTGATACCTACACCTTAATTTTGCAATTGGGATGGATCCTATCGACCGTCCAAGAATGGAAGTTGAGTAATCATATACTTAGAGTCATTGTCTTTGTCGAAAGCGAGCAAGAGGTTGACGATGAAAGAACAAGGTTGAGTAAATTATTGTCGAGTCTCCGGATTGACGCAGAACTTAAAATCGTTTGCTTATCGGATGGTAGTTTGGACTCGTATAATTATATGGTCAAAGGATATAACAAGACACAGCTGAATAAGTTGGAGTATGATAAGATTGATAACGTTTTACATGAAGATCAATGGTGGAGCAATTTATGCAAGGCACGAGAAACATTAAAAGAAATTGAGCGGAAGAAGCTATTAAAGAAGAGACTGAAATTATCTGAATTATCAAGAAGTAGCTCGAGATCCTCTTTAGTTCCAGAGTCATTCTTCCCATTGAATTTGAATATCTCTTCCAGCCCATCAGAGAAAAGGTTCGAGTCATTGCGACCCAATCGCAGAGAAACAATTTCAAATCTTCATGAAAAGGGAATGTCACTTTCATTCAATTTAAAGTCGCAAGCGGCTAACCAGTTCCTCAATTATGAAGACCCAATAAGTGAAAGCAGTGATGAAGAAGAAATGACGTTGAATAGTGTTAATAACAGCTCAGCTAATCTTACTATAGGCACCAGTGGTGGCGATACTCTAGTGAAACCACCAGGATCACCACAACAATTGCAACTTCCCGATTTACATTATAAACCACTGATAGACCGTATACCAAGGTCTGGTACCACCACACCTGGTGTTATTTCTTCAAGATCATCAGTTATTAATCTTAGACCAAATTTCCTGTCGGTGAAGATTCCCCAACCAAAAATCAATGATGACGATGATGATAATGCCGAGGACTCTGACGATATGAAAGAAGACCAGAGAGTAAAGTCAACCATCGAGTTTGCAAGTGAAGATGAGGATGGGGAACCAGAAGAGGAAACCCATTCGCCAGTCGAAGAGGAAGAGGAAGAGGGTACCTTGTATATTCCCAGAAGAACTCGAGAGCGTGTAGGTGATAAGAGAAGAGAAGCGCGACACTCTTCGAAGTTGCGTGGTGGATCTACTTTGAAGTCACACACTATTATAGCCAATGATGATGAAATCATTCAACAGATACGAACTCCGCAATTTTTAGCTGCCGATGAGGATGACGACGAAGAGGATATTCCTCCATTGCCTTATAAGGACCGCAGTCGACTTGCGTCTCCGACAGCTACCACTTCCAGAGATGAGTTCTATAAAGCTAGAGCCAAGGCCAGACCAGTTCCGAAGTCACCCAAAGTGGAAGGTATGATTACGAAAAGGGAATTACAAGAAGAATTGAATTGTTTAAGTTTTGATGATATTCCAGCAAAGGGACAACATTTGATTTTGAATGAATTAATGAAGCGGAATTCGCCAATTGATGAAACTGACGTAATTTTTTCAACCTTACCTGCACCACCAATTGGAACCCATCTTGATGATAATGATTCGTTTGATTATACCAATAATTTAGCAATTTGGTTGGATGACTTGCCGCCTGTGTTGTTAGTTAATTCACAGACAGTTACTGTTACCACTGCATTATAATTTATAGCATTTGTTACATTTTTGTATTATTGTATTTGTTCACTGTTTTGGACCAGATCGAATTTTTTTACTCTCATTGGAAAATCAAAAATCTGACTTCACAACATCTTACAACTAACATTGTTTAATGACCAGTGATCAATCTCTCAAGTTAAGTTAAAGAAGTGTGTACTTTGATAAAATGACTGAAGGAAGAATGACCATAACTACCAATGAAATGGATGATAACGGTAGTTATAAAGCCAGTAATAATAATAATATTTCAAGTAGGAATACTAACGAAGTAAGGTCATCGCAGAATGAAGATGAATCTAAACAAGAAAAGTTAAGGAAGAGAAGAGAGCAGTTAGCTCTTTGGAGGCAAAAGAA
>JAKUCC010000160.1:0-20407 GCA_030563365.1 Hemisphaericaspora xylanilytica | reverse complement strand
GATGGGGGGGGGGGGTGACAAGACGGTCTGATTCGGTGAAATCGGTGTGTAAAAGGTAATCGTTTACGACATGCATCCCAAGGAACCAAGAATTACACGTAGAGCAAACAAAAAGAAATCCAACAATATCACCGGTAGTGACGTGAGTGTGTGTGTGTGTGTCTATTTGTACTTGTGTTTTAAAATGAATGTGATTACCAAAGATGGTGTGTCTGGGTGGAGGAATTATCGGTTATCCTATTGTGATATACCAAGGCATAATAAAACGGTTCAATGGCCTCTCGACGGAGGTAACCAATTGGCCCTTATGCATGGCTAGTTTCGTCTCTTTCCACCGAAGGTACACAAAACTTAGAAACCAGAATCATTTCCCTATTGAAACATTATGGGAATTCTCGCTTTGGAGGGGTTCAAATTGCCCATCCCAATCGAAATCATCTCCCTCACCAGGACTCTTATTCATCAGAGAGTTTGTCCATTTACTATCTCTCACCTGTAGTCACCTACACCTTGTTTTGTGGTTTAAAGATATTAACATGGATTCAATCGTTTAATTGGCAAAAAGCCCAAGTCTTCACATCGTCACACACGCATCTCCGTTATGAATAAGCTTACCTTCCTGTCGCAGGTACCTACTCTCTCTTCTTCCGTGAACAATCCTAGGCGGGTGTTATTGCCCTGTTGCAGATAATGGGTCTACCAAAACATAAAAATAGGATAAAAATAAAAATAAAATAAAAAAAAAGATAAAATAAAATAAAAATAAAATAAAACCCTTTACATTTCAAAATCTATTGTCATGGAGACAAGTACAAAATAAAACCCGCCAATAGAGTAACCTGTAAAAACTTAAAACTAATTTGCAATGTTATCTAAACAATGGGAACAATAGACACTGCAAACAAACAAGCAAATAAAAAAAGATCTCGACCACGAATCGACAATTTGGCTTTAAAGGGGGTGTGGGTGGGTCACCAACTCATCCCCCATCATCAGTAGCATCAGTTTATTGTTTCAGCGATTAAATATCGCAAATGCCTAACAAATGACCTGATCGTATATAATTGGAAATGTTGGTAGTACAAGAATATCCGATACTTGGCTTTTAAACACTTCACTATCGGTGGGTTGACTTACTCTGTTGTGGGCCCCTGGCAAACCTACTCGTCAGTCGTCTCTTTGTACTTGAGTCAGTTTATGCAGATCGACATTCAATTTAAACTAAGAGTCACTAATCTCTCGCAAAGAAACAACAATAAAACAAGGCTACATTGCAACTGAACCTATCTCCATTCTAGAATGCCCTGGTTAGAATTTATTTGTTATTGTGGCTGTACTGAAACCAAATCTCCCTGAGCTTCCTCTTCCACATGTACTTCTTCTGGCTTCTTCTGTTTCACCAAGGCTTTGTGATCCCCTGGTACATTAGACAATACATGGAGGATGAAGCACACCCCTTTACCAAATTGCCTCATCACACTACCGCTAGCTCATCTCCTTGGCAACAAAAATCTACCTGCCAATTGCCAAACTTTTTCCAATACAAGAGATGAACATTATGAAATGCCTCGAAGTTTGTGGAAATGGCCTTGTTAGATGAAAATTCTTGGATTGTGTGGAATCAGTAATCTTACACGTCTTGCTCTTTGTTCTAACCTAGTGTTGACATGTGAAACATTTATCTTTGATGCAAGAAGCTGAAACATTGGGGGTTGTAGACTACTCCTTTTATTCCATTCACGCATACATGGAATATGTTCGTGTACTCGGATGATAAGTTTTACCAGCAGTGATATTTCTTATCCGTCAACAATTTAATTGACAGTTCAAAGAAAACACAATGAGTTTGAACTGATTGTGAATTTTTAAACACATTTTCAACAGAATTTTGTAAAAAAACCGAGTTTTGACAAATTGCCCTATATGGCACGGCCCAAGAAACAAGCCACTAATGAAAAGAGGGCGAACCGCGAGACTTACCTTGGACGGGCCTTATTCACCTGGGGTGGTAAGCCATTGGATCCTGAATGATTTTGACGTTTATTCATTTTGTTCTTACTCGAGATGTCAGTTGCACATCTTACAATAGCCCAGAACCCTGCCATGGAGGCTCAAAAGATTTAATGAAGAAGATGATACAATGAATTCCTGTCTAAAGTAAGAGAGGGTTATTTCAATTCACGGATTTAGGTAAAGAAGCTTGTAAAGGAAATGCATGATGGACCATTCCAGGGCAAAGCAACAAGATTGCAGACATGAGGTACAATTTGAATGAGTCTATCTTTAGAAGCCTTTAGAGAGGGAACATTTTTAAAGTGAAATAACAAATAGACCCCTAGTGCTTCAAGCTGTTCCTAGCTGATCGAATGCACATATTGTTTTTTTATTGTTGATTTCATCCAACCGTAGAGTAAGCGGACAATACTTTCATGTCACGTCAAGTCAACGTAATGAATCAACAACACCAAGCAAAATGAGATGAAGCCGTTTTGCGTAGAAGTACGTTTGTGCAGATGAAAGCTTACCGAAAAGGTCATACTTGAATTGATGGTTACTTTTTTTGCAATCAAAAATTTGCCACACCTTAAAGCTTACTTGCAACATCATTTGTTTGCAATTTCCCCGGAAATAGGACACATTCAGGTTAACCGAGAAACTCCGAGAATAGCACGTGACTTAAAAACTTTTGTTTTTACAAATTAAGCTTGTTTGATTGGCTGTCTACAATTTTGTGCAGGCAAAACAAAGAACAAATTGTCTGTGAGACCCCGGAGACCGGAATTTGCAGGAAAAGTCTGGAGAGTGGTAACTGGCTGGAAATTTTTTTTTTCGTTTTCCCACTTTGTCTGATCCAACCTATTTTTCATCAATCAAACATACAACTCTCTTTTTCATTACCAATCTTGAGTAGGATATCTCAATCCAAACCATTCATTTCATAATGCTTAGCTTACGTCGTTCAGCATTGGCTGCTGGAAAGTTAGCCCAAAATGCCCGTCTTTTCTCAACTTCCATGACTAAATTTCAAACTATTGGTTCCATCAAGGGTACCGATGTCAATGCTGCTAAATACATGCAACAAAAATATCACGTCATTGACCATGAATATGACTGTGTGGTTGTCGGTGCCGGTGGTGCTGGTTTAAGAGCAGCCTTCGGTTTAGCTGAATCTGGTTTCAAGACTGCTTGTATTTCTAAATTATTCCCAACTAGATCCCATACTGTCGCTGCTCAAGGTGGTATCAATGCTGCCTTGGGTAACATGCATAAAGACGACTGGCATTGGCATATGTATGATACCGTCAAGGGTTCAGATTGGTTAGGTGACCAAGACGCTATCCATTATATGACTAGAGAAGCTCCAGACTCTATTTATGAATTGGAAAACTACGGTGTTCCATTCTCAAGAAATGAAGAAGGAAGAATTTACCAAAGAGCCTTCGGTGGTCAATCCAAGGAATTTGGAAAAGGTGGTCAAGCTTATAGAACCTGTGCTGTCGCTGACAGAACTGGTCACGCCTTGTTACATTCCTTATATGGTCAAGCCTTAAGAAATGACACCCATTTCTTCATTGAATTCTTCGCTATGGATTTATTAATGCAAGACGGTGAATGTGTAGGTGTTATTGCTTACAACCAAGAAGATGGTACATTACACAGATTCAGAGCCCACAAGACTATTATTGCCACTGGTGGTTATGGAAGAGCTTACTTCTCTTGTACTTCTGCTCACACTTGTACTGGTGATGGTTACGCCATGGTTTCCAGAGCTGGATTACCATTAGAAGATTTAGAATTCATCCAATTCCATCCATCTGGTATCTACGGTTCCGGTTGTCTTATCACTGAAGGTGCTAGAGGTGAAGGTGGTTTCTTGGTCAACTCTGAAGGTGAAAGATTTATGGAACGTTATGCTCCAACCGCCAAGGATTTAGCTTGTAGAGATGTTGTCTCAAGAGCTATTACTATGGAAATCAACGAAGGTAGAGGTGTTGGTCCAGAAAAGGATCACATGTACTTGCAATTGCACCATTTACCACCTTCCGTCTTGAAGGAAAGATTACCAGGTATTTCTGAAACTGCTCATATCTTTGCTGGTGTTGATGTCACCAAGGAACCAATTCCAATTTTGCCAACTGTCCATTATAATATGGGTGGTATCCCAACTAAATGGAATGGTGAAGTTATTAGAAAGGGTGCAAATGGTGAAGATGAAGTTGTTCCAGGTTTATTGGCCTGTGGTGAAGCTGCATGTGCTTCTGTCCATGGTGCCAACAGATTAGGTGCCAACTCTTTGTTAGATTTAGTTGTTTTCGGTAGAGCTGTTTCCCACACCATTAGAGACAGTTTGACTCCAGGTACTCCATTGAAACCATTAGCTGCTGATTTAGGTAAGGAATCTATTGAAAACTTGGACAAGTTGAGAAATGCCAACGGTACCAAGTCTACCGCCGAAATTAGATTGGAAATGCAAAAGACTATGCAAAAGGGATGTGCTGTTTTCAGAACTCAAGAAACTTTGGACGAATGTGTTGACAAGATTACTGAAGTTGATGGTACTTTCAAGGACGTTAAGACCACTGATAGATCTATGATTTGGAACTCCGATTTAGTTGAAACCTTGGAATTGCAAAACTTGTTAACCTGTGCCACTCAAACTGCTGCATCTGCCGCAGCCAGAAAGGAATCTAGAGGTGCCCATGCCAGAGAAGATTACCCAGAAAGAGACGATGTCAACTGGTGGAAGCACACTTTATCATACCAAACCAACAATGCTGACGAAGTTAAATTGGATTACAGAGATGTTATCAAGACCACCTTGGATGAAAATGAATGTAAGCCAGTTCCTCCAACTGTTCGTGCTTATTAGAGATAGAGTATGCGAGTGTTTGTTTGTTGGACAATTATCATAGATTTTTGTTGCTGCATTTTGGTGAATAGATGTTTTCCATATTGGAGATTGACTTCTTCATTTGTACTGAGAGAACATTCTATTATTCATTTTTTTTAGGATCTTTTTAGATCTACTTGTTTAAAATTTTCTATTATTTATTTATTAATTATTTATTAAAGCATCATTTGTATAACTTTTATTGATAACATTGAGGATTTGTAGTATTGATGAAAACAACAGTAATTACTCAATCGTGGTCCCTCCCGTTTGGTGGTACGTCTGTTGTAAGTCGTGCATTTTGCCAATTTTCGTTTTGTTCAGTACGAATTTACTGAAGGCGAAAAAACTTAGTGTTGTTAACGATTGTTGCCACTGCAAAAGTTTCAATGAACTATCCATCCTGATCAAACTCAAATCACCATCCACCACACACTTTACAAAAATTAACAATGCCTCCAAAAGCTGATTGGGATAAATATATAGCGCCAACTGAAGAAGACGAACAGAATCAAGAGAAGATCGTCCCATTATCGGAAGGTGACATTCAAGTTTTGAAAACTTATGGTGCTGCTCCCTATGCTTCACAATTAAAGCAGATTGAAAAGGACTTAAAAGATATCGAAGAAAGAATAAAGGAGAATATTGGGGTTAAGGAGAGTGATACTGGATTGGCACCACCCCATTTATGGGATGTGGTTGGGGATAAACAAAGAATGCAACAGGAACAGTCATATCAAGTTGCTAGATGTACCAAGATTATCGAAGCCACACAACAAACAACGCCATCGAATGGATTGCAAAATGCAGATTCAAAATCAAAGTATGTCATCAATATAAAGCAAATTGCCAAATTCGTTGTAGGATTGGGAGAACGAGTATCTCCTACTGATATAGAAGAGGGTATGAGAGTTGGGGTTGATAGACAAAAGTATGAAATTCAATTGCCATTACCACCTAGAATTGACCCAACTGTGACCATGATGACGGTTGAAGAAAAACCAGATGTGACATATAGTGATGTAGGTGGTTGTAAAGAACAAATTGAAAAATTAAGAGAAGTTGTTGAATTGCCATTGTTAAGTCCTGAACGTTTTGTTAAATTGGGAATTGATCCTCCTAAGGGTATCTTATTATATGGTCCACCAGGTACGGGGAAAACATTATGTGCGCGAGCAGTTGCAAATAGAACCGATGCAACCTTCATAAGAGTTATTGGATCAGAATTGGTGCAGAAGTACGTTGGTGAGGGTGCTAGAATGGTTAGGGAACTATTCGAAATGGCAAGAACCAAAAAGGCATGTATTATTTTCTTCGATGAAATCGATGCAATTGGAGGTGTAAGATTTGATGATGGTGCCGGTGGAGATAATGAAGTGCAAAGAACAATGTTGGAATTGATTACTCAATTAGATGGGTTTGATCCAAGAGGTAATATCAAAGTCATGTTTGCAACCAATAGACCCAATACTTTAGATCCGGCATTATTAAGACCTGGTAGAATTGACCGTAAAGTTGAATTCTCCTTACCTGATTTAGACGGTAGAGCTAATATTTTCAGAATCCATTCCAAAACCATGAGTTGTGAGAAGGATATCAGATGGGAATTGATTTCCAGATTGTGTCCTAATGCTACTGGTGCTGAATTAAGATCGGTTTGTACCGAGGCGGGTATGTTTGCCATTAGGGCAAGAAGAAAAGTTGCCAATGAAAAAGATTTCCTTAAAGCGGTCGACAAGGTTATTAAGGGTAATTTGAAATTCAGTTCAACCAGTGAATATATGCAATATAATTAGATAAATTCTGAAAAAGAAATGATTGCGTTTCTCTATCAAAAAGTGTATTTTAATATATCAAAGAATAATATTCACAGAAGTCTTGTAAATGTGCTAATCTTATTCCCACCATGATAAGCATCCCATACCATCTGTTTGACATGATGCTAATATCGCATATGGAGGGGTCTTATTTGTTGTTTCTTCAAGTCCGGCGGCCTCGTGGGAAGATTTTGGTTTAATGTTAACAAAGATCTCTTCTTCCACTCGGAATCTAATCTTTTCATTGATATCTATAAACAACTCGGTCTCATCATCTGGTTTCCAGACCCATGCCTTCTCAACGGGTTTAAATTCACAATTTTCAAATAAATAGTTTTTGGGTATGAATATTTCATCAAAAAATTCCAATCTAACTTTGATACCTTCAGCAGTACAATCACTTACCCAACCCCCCAAGACCTCACCAACAAACGGTTTCCAAACCACGCATCTAAATTTCGTTTCTACATAAGCCCCACCATCACCTGGTTTTAACAATCCGTCTTTGATATCGAGAAGATCCCACACGGTTACCACTAGTCCTAGATTCGATATGACTTTATTGGAATATTTCTTGTTAAGTTCGTCTGTTAGCGAATGTTGAATGGGGATATTGAAGGTGTGTGGCGGGATTCGCACCAAATCCGAGATTTCTGTTAGGATAAACATGTTGAATGCTGTTTGTGGTTGTGTGTATGTTGGGAATCTAGATGGTGATGATCATTGCCAAATAATTTTCAAAATATTCGATGAGAACTGGAAGCTGCCAAAAAAAAAAAAAATAAAATAAAATGAATTATAACACTAAGTAGGATTTGCTTTGAGGGACATCTATCAAACCAATAACCAAGTCTTTATCAAAATATGAAGAGCACTCACGGGATTAGGAAACCTCACAATTCATCGTCAAGATCTTCCGATAGGAGATTAGCAAGTGCCTCAAAAGCGGCAAGTTTTCTCCACTCCACCCTCGCAACATCAAACATTGTCAACAACAAACCCCCTCCTACAACCTCGACATCGAGTTCTAACTCCGATTGGAATCATAAGCATTTCAGGTTATTCGTTGGGAATTTAGGTGAAGATGCCACTGATGCTCTTTTGAATAATGCATTTGAAAAGTATAAATCAATGAGTAAAGTACATGTTCCCATTGACAAAAAGACAAACAAGAATAAAGGTTATGGGTTTGTCGCTTTTGCCGATGCTGATGACTATTTGCAAGCATTTAAGGAAATGAACGGCAAGTATATTGGACAACATCCAGTCCAATTGAAACGAGCTGAATCGTCGGTATCTAATAAGAGTAAACACAAGAGTAAAGCCAAAAGAAGATAAATCGAGATTCGGTGGTGAGTGCACGTGAATTGGTTTTGCCGGAATTAATTTTTCACAGTAAAAGTTTTGTACTGAAAAAAAAATTTGTATACTACAACTTCCTTTGAGAAATTACTCCATCCAATCACTACTTCCACGGACAAGCAACACGGAATCAATGCTCTTGACGAGAATTACAAACACCTGCTTGAGGTGCTCAAGCCGGATAAAAACACCACGTTTAGCATTCCAACCAGGAGTGACATCACTAATCAACTTACGATTCAAATCGAATGTACCATCGAAATTCAAACCAAAGGAAGAATTACCATCCGAAGCGGAATGGAAACATTTAAAAGAGCATATTCCAGGTGAAACTACCCAAACCAATACTCTTAAGGATAGAATCCCGAAATTTCCATTAGGAAAAGAAAATGTTCCTACGTTATTGCCTAGACCAGGTGTTCCACAAGTTGGCAAACAGTTTACATTCAGACAAGTTGTCAATATTTTGAAAAACAAGAAACAGCCGGAATTGATTTATGAAAGTGAGCCTCATAGATTATATTTCTTGATGTCTTTGGGGTTTGCAATCGTGTTTACAGTATATGGGTGTGTCTTAGGTGAATGGGCATTTTGGGTTTCCAGAAAAGAATATGATGACAATGAAACAGAACAGACTAATGAAGTTATCCGTAAGCGTGACTGGTTGATTTCTTTGGGTACATATTTAATCCCTTCTGGAATTATATTCACTTGTGCATATTTTGCAGCCCTTTTCCCAACTAGATTAGTTCGCAGAATTTGGTATTTGCCTGGCCCAGTTGAACATATCAAGTTTACCTCGTATCCATTATTTCCAGGTAGACCAACTCCGGTATATACAGTTCCATTATCCAATTTGACTCGTAGAAAGACTGCCAAAGTTTGGACCGGAAAGGGTTTCTATGGAACGTCAGATAAAGGTATGTTCTTTTTCTTATTAAAAGAACAATTAGCATCAGGAAGACATAAAAATTGGGTTGTCGACAGAAGAGGATTCTTTTGGTCCGACGGTAGAGTGTTTGATTATTTATTTGGGAAAGAAAGTCTTGCTGAAGCAGAAGCAGGTATTCCATATGACGCACAATTTGGAATTGTGAATAAGGAATTGAAGAGAAAGAAACGTGAATTGAGACAAGAGAAGGGTGTATTTTGGAGATTCAAAATGGCTGGAGAACTTATGGCACAAGATGCACGTAAGGTTGGAAGTTATGTTGGATTAGGCACAGCAAAGGAAAACAAGCTGTTGCCAAAGGGTGGAAAGAAATGAGGGATTTACCGTTGTAGATAGATCAATGTTTTGGTTAGATTCTTGTATATAGATAATCGAAATACATGAACAGTGTGATTAGATGGTACTAAGTAAAGCCTTGAAAGCCAAAGATCTTAATTCAGTGGGAGAATTTGCAGTATGTGTTATCATGTACCCATTTCCATGCGCAACGCATTTGATAGATTGCGAATTTTTGTGTAGGGATGTTACTTTCAAGGATACTCGTCAGGGATAGTCATCTTGTAGCTAATTATTGGCGTTTTAATACCTGATTATGAATTGCGACTATGGATGATGATATCTCAATAAATTGCTGTATTATTTTAATGTTGCTTCCTTTGTTTAGATAACTGTATAAGATGACAATACAGGACGAGAGAACAGTTTATTGCTTAATCCGACAAATTCATTCTAGCATTATATGACGATAACACAAGAGGTGATTCATGGTGTCAAAACATATGCAAGCATAGCTCGGTGTACAACGCCAGACATGAGTACCTATTGGAAGAGACACGTATTTCATTTTTACTGATAGCACAATAAGAGGAAAGTAACTTTTTGTTACAAATTGTCCACAAGAGATAGGGAAGCGCCAAGATCGAAATGCTAAGACCTAATTGAGTTTTTGCCCCAATCGCTCGCGTGTCTAGATTCAAGGAAAACGATCTAAGTTATCATCTCAGAAAATGCGCTGTTACTGTTTTGTGAGGTTTTTCAATGAATAGATTGTTAATGTCCAATAGCCTTCATTAAACAGAAGTTGTCTCAATGGCTGATTATCTTGGATGAATTGAGTGTTTTAGTTTTCAACCAAGAATTTTTGGTTTTTCTTTTTTAACTATGTTTGCAAAAATTGAGATGAAAATTAACAAGATTTATTTATGGGAAAGTTAAAAAACCATTTCATTTGGGAAAGCTTGCCAGTGAACAGATAACAAGATTCTTGATTTAACAGGAAAGACTTTGCTAAGTGATTGAGAGATGATACTCGTTATAGAAGTGCGAGCAGTAAAGAGTACACAATGGTTTGTAGGCAAAGTCAACTAATTCTAAGTGGATCCGTCAATTCCTCGTAATCGGTTAACATTCCATTATCAGATTAATCAATTCTGACAGCTGTTTTCTGTTTGGTTTGAACAATTGATCAAAATTTGAAAGTTGGACGTTTCCCTCGAGCTTATGATATACAGCCATGGGAACAATTGGTCAGGTAAGATGACGACAAGCTGGGGTACACCATCATATCTTAGGAAGGTGTGATGGCATGGACAGAGTGAGCTTTTTGTTTGTGTTAGAATTCACAAAAACGCGGGTGCAAACAAATCAATCGATTTATAATCAAGACCACGTTTTCAATTTTTGCTCATTTATTGAAGCAAGGAACTGCCTAGCCAGCTGAGTGAAAGAAGTATACCTCCCATTTAGCCAATGTACTAATATAGGATGATGTTGCAAATCACCTACTTTAGTCAATTGAAGTATCAACTAATCAGATTGACATTTTTGGTGGTTTGCTGGTTTTCTTGATTTCAAGATTTGTTTGTTGTGAATTGTTCCAGAAAAAGATTCGCCTGGAAATATTTTGCACCACCACCACCACAACAACAACAACAAAAAGGTGGATGGAAAAAAATAATTTTGAAATAATTTCACCCCTTGTGTCTGTCTGTCTGTCTGTCTCTTATTCAGTGGCTCACTCACTTACAAACAACAAAATCACCCCCTCTTTTGATTTGGGAATTACATCCAAACTGCAATATAAATATAGAGAAGTGATAGTAAGGAAAAAAATAGAGCAGTTTTAAAAAAAGCAACAATCGTCGTGTCATTTGTTTTATTTTATTATTTTTTTTTATTTTTTATTTTTTTATTTCAGACTTGTGAAATTTTAAATTTAAAGAAACCTTTCCTGTTTCCTTGAAATTCCAAAAACTTCCATACTAAAGTCGCTTGAATTCTTCTCTTTCAAAAGAGAGTTAAATATAATAGACACTGATCTCTATTCGAACCAAGCGAGGGCACTCACCATATTATTTAGCAACCATCTTTTTTAACAAGAATATTGTCTATTTTCAAAAATAACAAATACAGTGAATTTTTGTTTTGAAAGACATATTTCCAGATTAATTTTTATTTTTAACTTTATATTTGGGGGGTGAAAAAAAAAACAAATTACAAAGTTACATCATTTTTTTTTTCCTTTTTTAATTTTAATTTTATCTTTTTTTTTTGTCCGTTTAACAAAATTAATTACTATTACGGTTATCCTATTCACCATATAGATAGAGATAGCCCACACCTTGTATATTAGTATTAGTCACTTAGGAATAATTAGACCAACATGGCAGCAAGCTTAAGGGATGTCAAAGTTAACCGTGCCACCAAAAGAAAACTAAATGAATTGGAGGATATATCAAACACCCACGATAAACCACCAGTGAAAAATAATCATAAAAAACTGCGGGTTTCGTCATTTAGGGGCGAAAAGCCAAACACCAGGCTGAGTCCCAGAAAGCACCACCACCACCACCTTGATAACAGCCAATATATGCTTGGGAAGTCACCTAAACATTCTCAACATAGTCACACTACTACTGCCCCCCTTTCACCACCACCGCAGCTGGAACGGTCGCCATCCCCAACTGAAATATCTTCGCCACCTGCAGGTTGTCGCAAACGTCAACACAATGGCAACACCAACAACAACAATAATAATAATCACCGTAACCGGAAATCAGTGTCCTTTGATTTAACCGGTGATGACAAACCATATGAGGGTTCACCTCTCTTGACACCTAAAGAAGAGGATGACTACAGTGATGGCCCAGGGGGACACACTCCACTTACACCATCGAATTCGTCAACAACTTTATCAACAGCAACAGAGTCGGTCCCATCAACAGCGAATGAAGTTGAGAATGACAAACCAGTGAAACATGATCTCAATACCAATCCCGATTATATCGCATTGACGTCCTCATTAAGGTTGGCAAAACAAGATAAAGAAAAGATTACTCAAGAAATTGTTGAATTGTCCCGTTTGCAACAAGTCCATGTCCAGAATTGTGATAAGGAAGAATTGGTACAATTCTTTGTTAATTTAATGAATAATGATTTAAAGTTACCTAAACCAAACAGGATCACGAAATGTCCAAATGTTAGTTGGGGTCAATATCACCCTGCCTTATCTAAAATGTCACAAGATCTTGATCATCATACTGAAGATGAAAAGAAATTGGAAGATTGCTTATACAAGTCACTTAGAGTATTTGATGAGAAAAAGTGATTGCAACCACCTTTCAACTTAGCTTGCATTTTCCAAGGAACTGTTATACATAATTTGCGGCACCTATTTCACACTGGGTGTTGATTTGATGCCTCAATATGTTTACCAAGTCAGGTGTTAATTATAACCATCAGAGTATTAGAAAGGTTGAAAATCAAGCTTGTTGAAGTTTTTGCTTTTTAGATTTTTATTATGTGTCATGATACATCATTTCGTTCTAGTTCGATGATGATGTTCTTTTCGTTTTTCCTTCTTTTGTTGTTTTTGTTTTAATTGGGTTTTTAATTTTTATGTCAGGGTTGTTGTTATTGTTGTGGATGATGATGAGGGTGAGGGTGCTGATGATGATGATGATGATGATGCTTGTGTTCGTTACTGGGTTTGATTTTTAGTTTGTTAATGAGTAAGATTTAAGAAAAATCCACCAAAATATGAGTTTGTTCGTTTTTTATAATATATAGAGTTCTTTTCTTGTATACTATTTCTTTATTAATATCTTAAAATATTAAAAGCTTACATACCATTAATACGTAGAGAAGAAGGGAAAAGCTTGTAAAAACGAGGTCACCATGTTTACCTTTACTTCTTTGGAAGTGGTTTAGGAGGAACTGCCGCATTTTGGTCTTCATCTTCACTATCAGTAACCAAAAACGCATCAGAATTAGCTGGAACTCCAGAGTCTAATGGTTGCCACTTTTTAGCGCCAGCACCAGTCTTTTCAACCGAATCTCCTTGAGGTCTAGTTGGCAATGATGGGTTTTCTTCACTACCATCGTCGAAATCATTATTATTCAATTGAATCCGATCATGGAAATCATGGGCAATTATTTCTGGATCTTCATCAAATCGAGCTGCTTGTTGTCTCTTGTAAGACGAACCACCCAATGCACCAAATAATTTTGGATTTTCTTTTTGTGGGGGTGCAGCATCGGACTTGCCAGTGGCGGAGTCAAACTTCTTTGCTAATCCACTAACCCATCCATTAAGGGTAGTTCTAGCTTCTTCTAAACCTTGAGTAAACGTTTCCTTAATTTGTTCAAATTCATCAGGACTATCGTCAAAATCTTCCTCTTGTTGCTGGCGACGACGACCACTACTCTCCGATCTTCTTTGCTTATCGCGTGATTGGTGCTTTCTTCTTCTTCGAGCATCTTCCAATTCAAATTCCTTTTGTAATCTTCTTGCTAAGAGTTCGTCATCAGTTAATTTGTCCCCAGTGCGGGAGGATTTCGTTGCCGCGGAAGCCGCTTCGGGTACATAGACTGGAATCTCTGGTTTGAATGATGGATCAGAAATATACAAAAGTGCATTGAAAGCTGGGTCTGGGTTTCCTTGAGAAGCTATCAAACAAGCAGTAATAATCTTTTCTTCGATATTGGGGAAAGCATCTTGTAAATCTTGGGTTACTTGTTTTATTGGATCAATTGGTCTTGGTGGTTGTGGAGGAGCAGCAGCATCAGCATCCTCGTCAACATCGACATTTGCTTTATCATCGGATTTCCCTGGTAAAGAGCCAGGGGTCTTTTCCTTTGCCTCATTATCATCAGTCAAAGCCACTTCTTCAGTGTCATCCCCGTCTTTTGGTCTTGCGTCTACTGATATTTCTGTATTGGGGGTATCATCAAGGACATTAACAGGTTCAGTTGAAGCCACGTTTAGCGTTTCAGTTTTCTTGGCCATCTTAGTTCTGGTGGAAAGTCAAGTAATTATAATAAAGATACCTCAAATATCAATTGATTGTATGTGGTTATTGAATGTGTCAAAATTGTGGTTGAGACTCGTTATTTTATATTTTTGGAGATACTGCCCCTCGATTGCGCCGTCTTCGCCCCCCGACTTCCCCCATACAATTCTACATATTCTAGTATGACGTATACTGTGGTTCGTGGTAAATGTCAGTACACTTAGTTTTTTTCCCTGTTTGATGCGACTACTAGGCAAACTAACGCTTATAAAATGAGACATCGATGATGAAAAATTATTCCTGTGGTGGTTCCTTTTCTTCTTCTTCTCTCTTCAGATAGTAAAAATTTAAAACCTCCGACAATAGATAGAGCTTTATATCGAATTTCCCAATCTATATAGAGTGTGGACAGCGGAGATAAAATGAATTCCAGTTAATTTATGAGATTGGTTAATTAACCGCAGATGATGTTTGATCTCACTTGAGGATCAAATACGCTCATCATAAATTACACAATTGTTCTAAGGAAGTTGCGTTTTGTCAGTTATACTCTTGGTATACTCGACCGCTGCTGTATTATTGATATTGCTTCCAAACTACAAACCTTCCGTACAATGATATGACTAATTTTCAATTTTCCTAAATAATCTATGTTACAAACACAAGAAATGTTAAAACTCTTCAATTGGGACACCTCCATATCTTCTGTCGTTTGAATGTGTCAAGTCGCATCCTGATACACGATCTCTATAGCTCCGTTTGGGTACTTTAACATAACTGTAACTGAAAAGAATATGAAACCCCCCATACCTTCGTCCATCGATATCGATTTTGATGATACATGTCAATAATCCCAGTAGGATATTCAATGTGACAAAGGAAACCCCAATAAAAATGCAAATGAAGATGTGAAATAAAAATATAAATAAACACTTTCAATAAAATATTAAACCCACATTAGTAAATGAAGCGTCTTGGAATGATAAATGAACAAAACATCCATGAGGGAGACAATATTTCCTTAATCAGCTTCTTCGGCAGCTGCTTCCTTAGTAGCTCTAATTTCAGCTCTTCTCTTATCCTTGACTTCTTCTAATTCCTTCTTTCTTCTTTGTAAGTCCAAGAATTGACATTCTTCCCAGAGATGTTTATCGTGTTTACAATCGACGGAGGAGTTTGCTGATTGTCTAATAAGACAGGTTCTGAAAAGAGCAAAGTATGCACCACATCTATCTCTCCATTTTAATGGAACTTTGTATTTTTGTAAATCATCTTCGGAAACTAAATGACACTTAAAGTTAGTATGCGTTCTTATTGGAAAGTCTTGGTGTTAACTTGGGTGCCGAAGTAGACAATTGTTGCGATTCTACATACGAAGTGGAGGGAACTCAGTGACAGTGACCATTTTTCAACTGATTATAAGTATCTTCTGTGGAGAATAGGGTTTAGCCAACCAATATGTATATCTGAGTTTTTCTTTACACCTCTTAGTTTGTATGGAGAGTGAGAGAGAAAAAAAAGAATGAAAATTAGTGAGAGCCAATGAAAATTTACATTTTTATTAAGCATTGCTTACATACAGGACACCATTGGTCACTTTTTGTAAGAACCCATCTACATGGGGGAACACCCCCCCCATTGAACATACAAGCTTCCCCATGGTATGAAATCTGTCGAGATGGGAGAGTCTAAGGGACCTACATTAATTCGTCCACATTTCGTTATTCATAAAATTTCTATTTCAAATTTCTGTTTTGTATTAATCGTGATAACAGGGTAGATAAATGTAATATAAAAAAACTGATAGAATAAGATAGTGTCCATTCTCTATGCAAAAAGACGTCAACAAACACTCTTTAGTCGGATATCCCCCCCTTCAGTCTTTCTGATCCAAACCTATTGCAATAAACTACCTGATAATCAATACTATTAAACTCTCCACGACTTCCCCCTAAAAAATAAATAAAATATTCTGTTGATTCAAATGCTAAATATGCCGATCAATATACTCATTATACATTTCCTTAAGAACAATTCCCACTCCTCTAATCTCTATGTTTTGCAAAATTATTGGGTTTGTTTGGTATGGTTTTCAAGTCTTTCCTTCAATGCATTGTATTGACATTTGTAAAATTCATCCTTAGTCACGCCACAAAATGAAGTTCCCTTATCAAGACACTTATAATAATTGATCAAATGAGCAGCACATTTATCTCTGTGGAAGAATGGAACGTTGTGGTCATCTAACTCTTGTTGTGATGCTAAATGTGTTTCTGTTAGTATTTATGATTCTCTCATCTACGATGTTTGCCTTATTCTCTTGTCAGAAGATAAGATGGTTATAGAATGTACTTACGGATAGGTGGGTATTCGTATTTTTCACTGTGGGCCATGTTTAAAGTATCTTGTTGTGACAAGTATATATAAGAAGTAGTAAGATGAAACCTAACTCAAGATATTTCAATATTCCTACCAGTAACAGTAAGCAAAAAAAAAAAACCATTTAAAAAAAAATCAATTGTAGAAACATCCAAACTCACATAATAATCAATTTATATCTCTATCAAAAAAATATATGTCTGTGTAACTGCCGGTCCCAGGAATCGAACCTGGGTTTATTCGGCCACAACGAATCGTACTAACCACTATACTAGACCGGCTTTGATAAATTCTGGCAATATTGATATCTATCACGTGACATCGATACGAAACGCAATTTCCGGTTCAATTCAAAAACAACACTTTACTAGACTCGCAACTACAGCTGACAGTTATCTAGATATCCAGACCATTCTAAACTAAATCAAAAGGCAGCCACGAATTTCGGCTTAACGTCTTCTATTGATCCCAATTGTCATCTGAGTATTTCAACGTGAGGTCACGTGTGCACCTAGGGATGTTGTCATGAGGTTAATAGATGTACAATTATTATAACACCATCAACAGGTTAAACATGATCCTAGTGTTGGCCTCCCATACGGAACTTTAATGGTTTTGCGGCTTATATGCTAAATTTAGATCCAATCCCTAAACTAGATATCTAAGTGGCACTATGTCATCATCCATAATTCCTAAACCAATCGTGTTTAAAAAACTTTGTTTGGAAAATCAGGATATTAAAGCCAATATTGGAATTGCACGTATACAATATATGAATAGTGATTCTTGGGTTTCCCTAGTGGTCGTTTAGGGAGAATTCTAAATGCTGTGTAGGTATTGAATAATGCAAGATGTTTAGCCAAAAAAAAGAAGTTGAGAATAAATACTTTTGTTCCTCTTCTATGAATTTTCAAATTAATCAAATTCAGGAGATTCTATTCGAATCTTTCAATGCTTCAGACAAGCAATATTCCCAACTAAGACTATCAATTCAAAGAAAATCATCAGATGCATGGGAGAAACAATGACAGTGTGTTGAAGATCTCAAGTTGGACATCAGTTGAACATACTATGATTAATTGTTTTCTTAGCGACAAGAAAATAATTGGCAAGGGAACAATCGCGATTCCCCGAAACAACAAATAAATTTTCTTGGGTGTAACACTGCTCTCTCCGGAGCCTTCCCCGACCAAGGCCGACAAATCACACATGCGTCCCTGTGAAACTCATTATATCCACCATCTTCGGAGTGTTTTTAACAAGAGTAAGACACTCTGGTTTAATTGCAATTTTGGTTATCATCTAAGTTTTTAGTAATCATTCCAAAAGTAAGATTCAACCTTATTTCGTAACAATGACAGCCTTAACAGGAACAAAAGAACACAAAACTTTTGGGCCATTGCATTGATTTGCATCATCACGAGAGCAGAAAACGCACATGAACTAGATGAGCCCAACTTTACTCTGCATGTATGTTTTGAGCCGGCCCATAACAATCTTGCAAATGCTTGAGGGTCACCCCGCATAAGTGCATTAAGCCGCGATTCTTTAACCTTATTCGTGATGAAACCGCATGGAAATAATAGAGATCACCAAAAATCTACACTCATTCGGGGGCGTTATAAAAAAACACACATCTCTTTCACAAGTTGTGAAGAACTCGATATTTGGTACTTAACATAGATATCCAAACACCGTAATACAAGAATGTCTCCTTGTTGCACATTTTCTCAACAACATACCCAATCAAATCAAGGTAGGCTCATTTTGTATGATAACAATACATAGTTCTCGAACGATCTTGCTTGCATCTCTACCCCAAATAAACCGCATGGTGCATCTTCCATTGGCATCCCTGGAAAAGACAAGGCGTGCTTCATCAAACATCAATGTGCGTTCGGTTTATGGCTAGACTGAATGTAAAGCTTGGATGATCCCCAGTGTGACAAGAAATCAAAAAAAAAATAAAAATAAAAATCTTGGGGCATCGGCAGCTTCAAAATCACACATTTTTTTGAGAAAAAATGTACATACACAGCTAGCTCCCACACTGGGGCAAATCGGATTTAATTTTTCTTGAATGAGTTTTAAGATAACTAGAAATTACATCAGCGTGGTGGGATGTGAAGGGGTGTCTTCATTTTTTTTTTTGAATGTTTCCAGTTTGATTTCCTAGTTATAAAATGAGCGGTTTTGTGTTTGTAAAATTTACGAGATCTGCATTACCAGAGAATAAAAAGATAATTATCGATAAAAAATAAGCGACCAGGATACAAAGTAAAAATAAACACAATTGAGGTAAAAAAAATAAAAAAAAAATAATAATAATAAAAAAATAAAAAGAAAAAAAAGAAATTTTCTAAGAAATTGTTTCAGGTGAACTTTTTCTAACAACCCAGAAAATAAGAAATTATTTTTTATCAACCATCAAGGAAATATTTTATTTTTGCAACCTGCTTAATGTATAACTAAAAAATATAATTATTTTGAGTTTCACCACCCGAAAGTCTCGCCTAATTACATATATAGGGTTTGGTGAAGGAATATAAAATCCACGACAATAGTCTTAAAATTTCTGATTTCAATTTACTCCAAACACTTCAACAATTGCTATTTTTTAAAAACTCAACTTGTAAGATTACTATACATCATTCACAACATCATATCCAGCGACGAAACAAATGTCTACTCTACCACCTAGTTCTAAGACGATCAGATTACCTTCTATAAGAGAGTTAACTGCAGGCACATTACCAGACACTTTAAACCAAATATCTTTCCAGGCACATAAGGAAGAACGGGTTCTTCCAGGAATTACATCCGCCATAACATCATGTGGCCACTCTCCCAATTACCGACTTGAAAGAGATCACTTGATCAACACACAACAGGAAAGTGCCCAAGTCCCTTTGAAAACCAAAGAGAGAAATGATCTTATACCACCCTACAGTTGTTCTGTGGGACCAATAAAATTAGAAGCCCCAAAACTTTATCCTCAAGTGCCGACTTTAGGTGGTGGCTCCCATTTTCCAACTGAATACTCTCAATATTATTGCCAATATCCAAACATTCCTCACCCTGCCCCACAATTTTCACATTTGCCAATCTTCCTACTTGAAACACGAACCCCATACATTGAACCTGGGCTATGCACAGATCCTTTTACCTTTAATCAAAGTCGAGGGTTATCAAACCAAGATCAGTTGGCGAAGCCGTCGAAGCCAGTGAATATGTGTCACCGTTGTGGAACTACAGAAACCCCAGAGTGGAGGCGGGGACCCAAAGGTGCAAGGACACTTTGTAATGCTTGTGGGTTGTATCATACAAAACTAGTTAAGAAGAAAGGAGCTGCTTTGGCTGCCGAAGAGGTGTTGAAAAATAAAGTCTTCAAGGGGAAGAATGGAAGAAGAGTCAGTATTAAGAAGTACTTTTTGAATAAACTAAAAAATTCTGAGAAGATTGGAATTGAGAACCACCCACAACCGTTCCCATTGCTCCCACCAAGGGAACCAGCAACCAATGTCCCACAACACCCATTCGTTGCCATAAAGAACCAAGCTTCGGGACTCCCATTGCCGCCGCCAGTGAATTGCATTCCGGGTGCTCCTTCACCATATCCAACTACAATCTGTTATCCTGGGCCAACGGGTGCCTCTGTAATTCATCAATAGACACTTCATAATCTAGTTTTTAATCTACTATTTGTAAACCGGTT
>JAKUCC010000159.1:0-20511 GCA_030563365.1 Hemisphaericaspora xylanilytica | reverse complement strand
GGAGGGGGTATAACACATACTTCATCCTCAAGTATATTCTTGCGCAGATAATTTCCCGTTTTTCACAATAATTTCTACAAAAACGTACCATCATGACATGGGCCCACTTTTTAACGTAAACCACTGGTTTTTTAACACAATTATTCAATTTGAAATGAATTCCAAGACATATAACTAATTCAAACCATATATGTCAACATAAGAGTTCTATTCTAGAACCTTGTTGGGAAATTGAATCCGATTTTTCAAAATTCCGGAATGTATGGCTTTGGACGTATAATGTCTACTATTAACAGTCACGAACAGCGCCTGGTTAGCTCAATCGGTAGAGCGTTTGACTCTTATGTTAGACATCAAAAGGTTGCGGGTTCGACCCCCGCATCGGGCTTTGATTGTTACAATTCAAGCTTGTTCACGACCGAGCTTTCTTTTTTTTTTTTGAATTGGTTTACGATGGACTGATCATATCTGCATATCTTGTCAAATAAGGTTTTAGAGAATTACGTTGATACTTTTAAGAAACATTATTCTTTTCTAAATTGTTATTTGTCTTAAGTACTTGACTTTTTGTTTGTATTGCGGTTTTCTTTAGTGTGAGTAATTATGTGGGGAACTGCCTTGTTTTTCTCTGTCTGTTCCATGACTCCCTGGCAGTATGTCTCTAATGTATAAGGTCATGGACTTGGTGTGATAGAATAGACCAGCTATTGGACATAATACAGGAACAACACGTATACATACTACATGGCAGTGAAGGTCACCAAATATTGACGGTTGTATGTGTAAATTGTCAAGTTGGCGAAGCCATTTTCAACTCCAGGATTTGTTTCTTCCCCAGTTTTTGGGTGCCCAGGTCCAAATCACACATTTTCTTTTTCCCTGGCGAAATTTACGGGATGAGGGCTAAGTGAAACAATATTTATGTAGGAATTTACCCAAGACAACCTCCACACAACTTAATCATTCATATAGAAGATGGAGCAACAGGGTTACTACATTAACATCCTCATTTTGATAGCTCAATGTCGTCACTAATGCTAACTAGTAGTTTGGCTCAATTCTCCAGCCAGAACCCCACGCACAGCTCACACAATCAAGAAGGATCCGCAACTTCGGTAATGGATGATGTACAATCTGTGTACTTCGATGCACTCGAGGAGGTTGAACGGCCCCAGGGCGACATATTACCTTCTTATCACATGTATGAAGGGTTAATAAACTGTAGTCTACGAAACCTATCTTCACCACCAGCATATTCCACGGATTATAATCATGACCTTGAAAACTATGACGAGTACCTAGTTGTGAGTAGGGGCCCATTGAAGAGAAGATTACAAGAATTGGCAAATGTTGGATCTATTAGAGTAGCAATTAGTCTAGATCAAAAATGGTGGCTTTATGTGTACTATCCAGGTGAAAAACTATCCGGGGTCGTGATTCTCCTGAATGATCTGGAACAACCAGTTCTGTTATCGCAATTGTATATCGTCTTTGATGGATGTTTCAGCGATTGTGCTATAGAGGTTAGTTTCCTTGAAATGGTAGATTTGGAAAACTTGGTAACCGAACCACTAGTGATAGAGGGCAAAGAATGCAGGAAGATTCGATTCTTGTTCAAGATTCCTTCTCATTACCTTGATGATGATTTTCAGAAACAGCGACATTTGCAATTACCCCCCAGTGTTAATACTGGTTCAGTCGCTGTCCAATACAAGGTTTCGTGTTTTGTAACTAGACAAGAGGATGGGAACAGAGTTAAGTTGGGACAAAATTTTCAAACCTTAACGATATCAACACAATACCACATCGAATCTATTGGGAATGACGAATACCATGATGCATTGAGACCATATCTATTACTGACATATCTAAAGCGCAAATTATCTTCAAATGATGTCATAAAATCCCAATTACGGGAACTAGAGTTTTCGTTTCCCTACTCAAAGAAGAATGCATCCTGGACACTATCGTTGAATCAGATGGATGAAAATATTAAGGGTATAATGGCACAGTGCGTATACAATCTCATCCCCAGGCCATTTTCTCAGATTCTTACAATTCCATACCAACTTACCCCATCAGAATATCAACTTATGTCTGTGAATGCAGAACTAGTGCTTGTCGACATTGTTACACCATGGTGTACTCTTCCGTTAGACTTACCACAAACTATGTTTTTTGATCCCAAGTCCAACAGAACCTTTGATGAAATAGTTAGGAGACCATTACGTAACTTGCTTAAATGCGCACGAAAAGATCAAAGCACTATTCTGAATGTATTATCTGATCTTTTGGAAATGTGGGTTCGGTATCGCCGCTTCAAGTGCCCAATTGCAACATTTACCAAAACCGACATCGTGGTATGTCTTGATGGTATTTATGAATTAAAGAGAATGCATAGGAGGGATTATAATGTAAATACGAATATGTTTGTGCCCAATTTCCAATGTGGTTGTATTGGTCGAACTTATTATCTCAGTTTAGTGCTTGAAGTTGGGAAAGGAATGAAACAACTGGGGAAGGTAGTAGCAAATGTCCCGGTATACTTCCGGGGCTGATTGAGGTTGTGATTGCTTTCTTTTGTATTTGACATTTTCTGCCGAGGTTTACTGTCTATAATAATATACAATTAAGCAAAATGAATGAACGCCACCTCTATCGTAAATGAAAACTTGTCAGGTTTCGTTGTCGAGAGTATGTGATCATCAATCGAGTCTCGAATGATTTACAAGAATACTATAGGTGTCGAGTATTAGTTACAACCTTTTCAAGAAAAGCGGCACTTACGGTTGAGCATCATCTTCAATACAAATTCACAGTCATCAGATTGAAGAAATCAATCGATTTTTTGGGATTCGGAGACACCAAGGATCAAAAGTAGGTCTTTCTCATGGAATTCAAAAGACGGGATCCACTTACTTTTTAGAATATTGCCAGCGCTAGGAACAGATTCTTCCAGAACTACACCCTTTGAGAGTTCTGAGATTGCTTTCCACAAAACTTAGCCGTTTTAACGCTTAGCTTTGTATACATATATGTAGGTCTAATTAGTAATACATCTGTATGTTGAAAAATAAAATGGGTGGTTGAAAACAGAAATATCATGCATGGTTATGTTCTGATTGATTGAAAACAAAATGACTAATTTGCAGCCACATGAGTCACTAATTGTTCTTGCAAACTGAAGTATTTATACTTTGATATTTGACTCTGTTTGATCATACTGGTTTGACTCTGTTTGATTGATTTTTCTTTTTTTTTTTTCCGTTTGCATCAAAATTAATCAGAGCATCAATTAACGAAACAAAAGTTTTTGCTGCATAAAATATTTCTCTACAATAGAAAACAATTTTAACAAACCCTCCTTCACACGATGCCGTCAACACGAACTAAGCACAAGGTGCCGGAGAAGAAGGATGTATCTGATCAAATAACATACGAATCAACATCAAGTCATTCGCAAACTACAAAACCGGGATTTGCGTCAGTTTTCCACTATCTTGGGCTAGCTTCCAAGAAGCTCGATTCATTTGGGGTTGAAACTAGAGGTATCGAACGTATAGAACCCTATGAGCGGTCCACAAACCGTACCAGACAATTAATCAGTGTAATTGGATTATGGTTATCAGCATGTGGTGGGTTATCTTCAATGTCATCATTTTATTTGGGTCCATTATTATTTGGATTAGGTTTAAAGAATACTTTGATCTCTGGTCTTATTGGTGAAATCTTAGGTTGTGCCATTGCGGCATATTGTTCCCTTATGGGTCCACGATCTGGATGTAGACAGATGGTGGGTGCTAGATTTTTATTTGGCTGGTGGTCAGTAAAATTGGTTGCATTTGTCAGTATTATTGGGGTTATGGGTTGGTCGGTGGTTAATTGTGTTGTGGGTGGACAAATCCTCGCATCTCTTTCAGATGAAAAGATCCCATTATGGGCAGGGATTGTGATTATCGCGGGGATTTCTTTGATTGTTGCCATTGGTGGTATTAAACAATTATTGAAGGTTGAGACTTTCTTAAGTTTGCCAGTCAATTTTGCATTTTTATTGTTATACGTTGTTGCTTCTAAGAAATTCCTGTATTTGACATTAGAAGATGCGATTGATGACAGTGCGACTGTTAAAGGTAATTGGTTGTCATTCTTTTCATTATGTTACTCAATTACTTCCACATGGGGATCAATTGCATCCGATTATTATATTCTATTCCCTGAAAATACACCTGATTGGGAAGTTTACACCATAACTTTCTTTGGTATTGCGATTCCAACTACATTTGTTGGTGTTGCTGGTATTTTAATTGGAAATGTGGCACTTACGTATCAACCATGGGGAGACGCATATGCCAGATTAGGAATGGGAGGTCTTTTGAATGAGGCATTCAAACCATGGGGTGGTGGAGGTAAATTCTTGTTAATTTTGATTTACCTTTCCCTTGTTTCCAACAATATTTTGAACACTTATTCCGCAGCTTTTGGTGTTCAATTGGCTGGAAGATGGTTAGCCAAAATCCCAAGATGGCTTTGGGCTTTTGTCTTGACTGCTATATATTTGGTTTGTGCATTAGTTGGTAGAAACGAATTTGCCACTATCTTGGGTAACTTCTTGCCTATGGTTGGGTATTGGATTTCCATGTATTTCATTTTGTTACTCGAGGAGAATACAATTTTTAGAACTGATAGATTCAAATATTTATACACTGCAGAATTCCCGCATGAAGATGAGCAAAAGGAAGAATCCGCATCAAGGTTTGCAACCACCGAGTTACGTCGTAATCAACACTATAATTTCGCAATCTGGAACGACTACGACAAATTATCAAGAGGATTAGCGGCAACTGCATCATTTATAATTGGAGCCACTGGGGCGGCAGTAGGTATGTCACAAACATATTGGATTGGACCTGTTGCCAAAAAGATGGGAGGTGAATATGGTGGTGACATTGCCATGTGGCTATGCATGGGATTCAGTGGGTTGGTTTTCCCACCATTGCGGTATTGGGAATTAAAGAGATATGGCCGTTAGAACCCAAGCTACAAAATTTATTATTTATAGACCTTTAGATTATTTTAGATTAATTAATACACTAATTATATGTTGTAGTACAACAACACTAAAAAGGAATAAACCCGCAAGGCCAATCTATGCGTATCAAAGGGTAATATTGACTGGAATATTAACAATCACTTTACGATTCCTCTTTATTTTGTAATTATCAAATTTCAATTCCAAATGCAAGTAATATTCTCTAATGATATAACAATTTTGGAAATTGGGCACCAAATTAAATCCACTTCCGTATATATATCTGACAACAGCGTGGTCCAACCCTTTAATATGCATATTTTTCAAGCTTATTGCTATTCGATTGTCGTTGACAAATACATTGGGGATTACCAATGGAGTATAGTTCACTTTTACTTTTAGTAGTTTTCTCATTGGATTCGTGGCATCATCATAATTGGGATTATGTTTCTTGACAAGGTTTATACAAGTGCATAATGGATTGCAAATTAGTTCGGAATATTTGCGATCGCCAAATGATTCAAACAACATATTGGGCGTGAAATCAATGGGGATTGCTCGGTATGATCTGACGGTTGCAACTAATAACTCCGCCGAAATTGACTGGATTGGCGGGAGGTTCAAACCCAGTTCGGCTGATTGAATGGTTATTGGAATATCAATGGTTTCATTTAAATCAGGATGCTGTGGCGTTAGTATTGGGATGTACTTGACATTGATCATTGGTTGATCGATTGTTAGCTTTAATGATTGCTCACATCCTTTGAAGCACAATTCGTTTGCTAAAGGTTTGAGATCTAGTTGGTGCAATGCTTCATCAAATCTCGATTTACTGACGTAAATTCCATCTTGGGTTATAAAATTTCTCATCATATACTCCAACGTATTTTCACCAAATAGAACTTCACGATCATATTTCGGTATAATTGTAATCGGCTGGTCCAACTCACCAAGCTTCTCGAAATTGCCAGTTTTATCTTCATGTATTATGTGACATGACAATTCATAATTCACATTGTGGTAACTGAATGCATTAACGCTCATAGTTGGTAAGATCTGCAAATGAGTTCTCATTAAGTGTTCACATTGGCTATCAACCAAGTATTCTGGTATTCTAAACTCGAATGATTGCTGGTACAGCTCATTTGGCAACAATCTATGAGGTCTATTATGAAGGAACGACTTGAAATCAATTAAAGACAAAAACAGCCGTCGACCGCTAAACGCATAGACAATATATCCCTGTAGCAAAAGATAAATCAGCGAAAACTTGATGCACACGTCCAGTTGATTCACAACCTCTAAGCAACCTCTTACGGGTTCCCCTTGGCGATATTCGTACTCTTCATGGTGTTGCAATTGAAACAGTAAACTAAGCTTGTTTTCGTTACTCAATGACGATAGTTTCTCGTGTATTGAATACCCTGACACCGACGTCGTCAGCAATCTTGGATCATCATAGGTATTGGGATTTACCAGCGAATAACTAGGTAAAATGGGGTTTAGAAGATTGGGTGAAAAATTTCGCCTGAGGATGGCATTGTACATATAGTAAGATGGTAAAATGCTACCACCACTTTCAACAGAAACAAGTGATTGGCAATCACTTTGGTTTTCAAAATCGGAATCCTCTTCATCCACTGAGATGACCAGAGTCAAGATCTGGGCTTGCGCATTCTTGTCCTTGGAGACTGTATTAGGTTCATGTGGTGTACTTTTTCTAAAGAATCGCTTCACATTTAATAGTGACATCATGATAAATGCTTTGGTTGTTGACAACCATTGAGGTCTAAGGAACTCACTCAGAATATGACCAAAGGTGTGTCGAACTTATAAGTAAATCCTGGCTTAAGCAAAACGTTTTCCAAGAGTCATGATGGGATGGAGGTATCATGCTTTTATTTTCCATCTCTACTACCCCCACTTGTTAAATGACTGTCTAAAAGAGAAATATTATTTACAATAAGATTTTGTGGAGAACAGAAGCCCATTTAAGAAAACCAAAGGATGATTCAAGGTTGGGCCAAAAAGAAACCTTAAAAGATGTGATTGTTATTTCTTTTATCTCTTTTCTGGGAATGTGCATGTGGTTTTCAATTTCTTGTTGGATCGCATCCTACAACCAACTTCAAGAGTTTGGAGAAGGAAGATGAGGGGTGGTTAACCCTGCAACTACGTACGGGATCAGCCTCCATGTTTCTGTTGTTATTGGACCTTCTGAATGAAGAGATTATGCTTTTCTGATTCTTTATCACAGAAAATCTCTACGGAATCATGTGATACCCCTCAATATAATAACCTTTCCTTCCTATTTCGCATACTATTGGGTAAGATCTTGACATTTGGGCTAACTGTACATATAAAGCATAACCCTTTTGACAAAAGGCTGTAGCGAAACAGGTCTATTGTTCAATCCATTCACACATCCCCAAAAACAATTGGAATCTTTATCAGCCAATCGAATTAGTTTCCGTCCGTGAATGCGCATACCGGTCCCTGCACCCGATTTTCGTATCTCTGTAAAGACCTTGCAGATAAAGTTTATGAAGAGGGGAAAAGTTGTATTTAAACGAATGTCGCCGCCTTTGAATACAGAGGCCGCGGATGCCTAATTACTTCTCTGGAGTATACCTACAAAGGGTTTCAGTCTTCAAAGATGTGTGCCATATGTAAATCCGATTACGATAAGAAAAGTTCGGATTTTTTCCCTCTTTTAGTCACATCGGTTGCATGTACCCGTCCGTCTTCCTTTTTTTCTTTTTCTCTAATTAAAAATTAATTACAAACAAATTCCACTTGACATTTTATGTGTAAAAGTGTTGGAGAATAAAGTTTGGTAGGGATAGTCTGGGTTTTTAACAAAGAGTGGTGCGATATACCAGATCATAAGTAAAACTCGCTAGAGACCTCGCTTGGAAAGGGGAGGGTATCGTGTTGCCTCTCCGATGAGTGGTTTCGTTTTACGTTGGGCTGAGACACGATAATACATATGACTCACAATGGGGAGCCGCCAGAAATTATGCGTCAATTGTTTGTGGGTGTAAATTAAACAAATTATCTTCCACCATCTTCCATTGTCTTGACGGTGAAATTAATAATCAATAGAAATTTTAAACTTTGGGCTAAGATCTCTCTTGTTCTATATATCCGCTCGTCCTGTTACGGGTTGCATGCAAACAATAATGTAAATATAAATAGAATACGATTTCGCTTCTAACCATTTACAAACCTTGTCGTAAACTCTAATTTTCATCCTTGGGTATATCAAGTATGTCTGCTGAAGACCCCTTCTACGCTGATAGATACCCAGCTGGCACCAGCCCTGATTATGTGCACGAAGCACGCCATTCGTCAATAGACGATACTATCGGGAGTATATTGCCGTCTTATTCAATGTTCACAAGTACTATTAGAATGAATGCAACCGTTCCCGAAATCGAAGAAGATCAAGATATCACTCCACCAAATTATACCACAACATCATCATCTGCTGCGGTAGCAATGATGTCCGACCAGTCTTCTTCTATATCATCAACTAACTCTCAGATACAGCTTTCTCTTTCAGGGTCATTGTCGACCAGAATTACAAGTGACGAGTTCGACACGGAGAATTCTCCATTCATTATTGCTGATGAGAACACTGGGACTTGGCAAGAAACAATCTTAGATAATGTCCATAGATTACCAAATTTAACTTTTGAATCACACAAGATTAGTGATGCTGTTAAGTTAGAGATTCATTTTACAAAGGATATATGTCAAATTGGTCAAGTTCCAGAACTTGTTGATCCTTCTATTTTCGAATATAAGCAAGGAGATTTATTGAATGGGTATATACTAATCCAGAATACTTCAGAGAGACCTATTCCATTTGAAATGTTCTATTTGTTATTTGAAGGAAATTTTATGATTGCCAACCCAACCGATCGTAAATCACGAGTTCCAGTTAAGATTAGAAAGTTCTTGGAAATGTTCGATTTTTCAGGTAGTTGGAATGAAGCTCATATTAATAGATTGGTGACGGATGTGGGAAACCCTTATGAATGTCCTGATATTTTTGATCCTGTTGATGGGAGTTTCTTATCGTTTGGTGCCAAAAAGATGATAATGCCAAACAAAAGATACAAACGGTTCTTTACATTTAGGATTCCATCAAACTTGTTGGATTCTGAATGTAATGAACATAATTTATCTAAACATACCGAATTGCCCCCAACCATGGGTCTTTCAAGATGGGAAGTTGCACATTTCCCAGAAAGAGAATTGCAAAAAATCAAGGATTTTTCAATTATGGATACGTCAATAAGTTATGGTGTTATGGCTAGATTCATTGGTCGTAAATCTACATGGGAAGATGATTTTGGTAAGATTAATACTAAACATTACTCAATTGATAAGAGATTGGTTAATTCTAAGGGGGATGAATATATCATTTTAAAGGAATTGACGAATTATATTAGAGTGGTGCAGAGAACATCAATGCCAACTGATAACGAAAGATTAATGAAGTTAACTGAAAACAAATTAATGTATAATAATTTATTAACCAGAATCAAAGAAAAGATTAATCTTGGAAACAAGTTAATTGAATCTATTGAAACAAATAATCTTGATACCACCGTCGGATTAAGTGAACAATTATCAAGTGTGGAATTGGAACTAGCCAAACTTAAACAATCGTACAAACCTGGTTCTAGGGATATCAAGTTTGGCTTGACGAAAACTCAAGAATTATATGAAGTTCTTCAACCCTTCTCCAAGAAAACTTTAACTGGAGGCACCAAGGATCTAGGAATGTTGCGAATTTCTACCCCTAAAAGAGAATATTGTGTATGTTACATCCCACCAAAACGATTCAGAGAGTCTCCTATTGAACCATTATTACCCAGTTGGAAACAATCAATTCCGATAGAGATACAGCTAACTCCCAGTTCACAACTTCAAACCAGTTCATCAGCTGCTTTGAAGTCACCACCTCAAATTAAGGGCATCTCCGTCGAGATGGAAGTATGCACAATCCAATCACGTAAATTCCCAATTCCAATAGAGTTCAACCATGATTTAATATATAACAAGCTGCAAAATAACAAGAAGTTGTGTACTGATGAAGATACATTTTCCAGAAATATCATTAAGCCATTCAAGAAATATTCGACTGATTTGTATAATGTGGCCACCAAATTGGGTCATGAAAACTTCAAATTGGAAAAACAATTGATTGAGGATATAAAATCAATTTGTCAATTGGAGGAAAAGACAATGAAGCTTATGGTACAAGATATGAAGATTAATAATAAACCATTCTCGTCAAAGGCGATTGAATGGGAACTGGATCTGCAGGGCGGATTCAGAAGTAAGTTTAATATTGATGTGAATTTAGAATCGATGATACTAAAGGGGATTAAACCAAGCATGGATATTAAGTCATATGATAGATTCAATTTGGTTCCAGATTTCCAAAGTTGCTTTATAAATAGGCATTATGTTTTGAAGGTTTCATTAGTGTTGAGTAATAGCGAAGTGCTTAGAATCAAATTACCAGTTAGAATCCAAAAGACCATCGATTAGGATTGGTCGTTTTCAGGGTTTATTTTAAGTAAATAAAGGTGTTTATAAATTAATTACATAGTAGATAGATATAATTTTTGAAGCATTGCTTTTCAAGGTATATGTAATTTATCACGAGGGAGTCAAAATGTAGATTGGAAAAGAAATCAGTCTAATCTCCGACTATCATACCTACCTAGGTGAAACCCTGGGACTTAAATCCCCAACGTACACCTAAAAACGCATTTGAACAAGCGAAAAAGCGTGAATGGGGGGAGCGCGCATTCAACTCCGCCTTGCGCTTTCCATCGAGGGGAGGGAGGACACAAGAATCCACATTGTGAGCTTTGACCTCATTGTTGACATCCAATTCAAAATACTATCGCCCACCACGCCTGAACCTTCTATCCGATCTTAATGGTTGAGGGTATCCTCCACAAACGGCTGAATTGTTTTTGTGGGTGGAGATTCCATATAAATAGAATTTATTATGGTGCAAAAAAAAAAAATACTTAGCCCGGGGTTTAGTGGAACGGCGTTAGGTTCGCAAAATTTTTATTCTATTGACGGTTTTAGAAATAATGAAGGTTTTATGAAGACTTTAGGTGGTGAATATGAATTATGTGGGGTTTTTATTGTAGTAGTAACGCCTATCGAGAATCCCATCTTTAGGATGAATGGGTTATGCCTTGGGTTTAGAGTGGGTTTCTTTTAGAATGAAATGCGGAATTTTTGCTTGTCGCCGAACAAGGGCAGTCAAGTTTTAAACAGCCTAATGTCAATATTGGAATGTTAATATAAATTAGACAAGGATTGCTTGAAGAAACGCAACTTCTATAGATGATATCCTTGTCAATATCTAATAAATAAACCTTGCAATGAAAAGTATCACATCACAAACCAGCAGTATCAAAGAACGTGACTCCATCGAATTCATAAGAGTTCATAATCGCTTACAATTAGATAATGAAAATCAAGTATTAAACAACCAACCACCTCCTCTTCACACCTTAGTTTGGGCACAACCAAAGTTCGAATATGGGAATGCGGCAGCTATCGGCATTGCATCATTTTCACTAAGTGTAGTTGTCCTTGGACTTTACTTAACCGAAGCTGGGGGAATTAAAATCCCCAATGTGGTGTTGGGCCTTGCATTCAGTTATGCCGGAATAGTTGAGGTATTAGCTGGAATATGGGAGATTATAAATGGGGACACGTTCACTTCCACCGTGTTTGTTAGTTATGGATCCTTTTGGATTTCGTATGCGGCGATATTTTTCCCCGATTTTGGCATTAGTGCTGCCTATGATGGCGAACCCGAACAATTTGGAAATGCAGTAGGGTTGTTGATGATTGGGTGGGGGATCTTTACGTTTGGGTTGTTGTTGACGGTTTTGAAGGGGACGTGGCCATTGCTTACATTGTTTGTGACTTTAGATTTGACGTTTTTCTTGGTGGCTGCAAATGCAATGACTGGTAATCATGCATGTAAGATTGCGTCTGGGGTGACTGCTATTATTAGTGGGTGTTGTGGGTGGTATATTATGTGTTTTTATATTTCGAGCAAGCACAATAGTTATTTAACTGTGCCAGCATTACCTCTTCCTGTGTTTGGCAAGAAGTAGGATTGTGTTTAGTTAATATAAAGAATGCTCGATTGAGTAAAAGGATGGAAAGCAAAGAAATGGATATAAGATAATGAAATCATTCAAATGTTCCTATTAATGTAAAGTTGAAGTAGCTTCTCTTTAATGCAAATCTTTATTCCTCCATTGACCTTCCTTATATTTCTCAACTCCCGACAAACAAAGGATATTAAAAGAGGTCACAAATCATACCAGCATGTCCAGGTTCACTTTGGAAAACTGATAACGTATTTCTACAGAGTGGTTACAATAAATCATCCGAACTGAACCGAAGTATTGTTACACTTAAGACGATCTTCATAATATACATACGCAATAGGGACCACATCATTTGGTTCGTATGTGAGATCTGCAAATCTATATTAACGGAGATAACATAATTGCAAATTTCACCGCTAATTCCCACTAGACAATGAAGTGAATAATAATAAGTGGGCTGATTGACATGGCTCTATTGTATGAGGCCAATATTTAGATAGCTTTCTTCTTATCATGAGCAAAACACCGTCGGGTCGGGGATACGGTTTTATCGGAGATTCCGATGGTTTGTTCAGTTATAAATTTGATCTTACGGCACTGGCGAATTCAAGTTAATTTTATAATATTGACGGCTTCAATTTACGGCGATGGGCATGTTCCACAAGAACTGAGGTATATTTCCAGATCACCTAAAACAAGAAAAGGATATTACGAATAACCCTCGGTTACGTTTCCAAACTAGTAACTGGTAGAGAGCGGGGAAGGTGTATACCATGATGATATCATGATCAAGTAACGTATACAAATGTGGATCTGATGAGGTGTTGTCATTCATACAAAGCATTGGAAACAAACCGTGACAATTGGTGGTTTTTGTCTAAATCATGCTTAGCCTCTAGGAATAAGCCCAGTATGTTTACAAATCTTAGATTGGTTCTAGATGAGCAATGATGAATCGAAGCAAAGCAAAGAAAAACAAAAAGGGGAGGAGGGGGTGGGTATCTTCCATTTAGGGCTTATTGCCAGGGGGAACTAGATTTCTCCCTTTTTTTTTTCTTTTTTAAGGAAACTTGAATACTCGTGATTATTATCCGTTGTGGGATTACACTAGATTGAATTGTGATATATGAAAGGGTTAATTAGTTTATCATACGTGTATATATTGATATGAAGTAACGTAATCTGAGATATCATTTGTAATCAAATGACTTCATTAGAGAAAGTGGCATTTGGTTGCTCCCCGCGTTTCTATCTTCATCCCGCGCCAAATAAAAATAGCTTAAACAATAAACCATAAAAGAAATACGTGAAATATTTATTTTTGCACCCATATTGTTTGGGATAAAGTTGATGACTGCTTTCAAAATAAGAAGGAGCCAACTGAAACTAAAAATATTAAAAACACTACAAACACACACAAAGGAAGGAATAACAATAGGCTGACACCACCTCCTCATTATCATTCATATAAATTGACATCTCGTTTCCCATTTTTGTTTAATTTCAATTTAAATCCTTCTACCCCCACCTCTTATCTCCTTGAGAACCAAAACTAACACCAAAAGAAACTTAATACTTAGAAACTATGAGTCGCTACGAATACGCTGATTATACTCCATGTATCAACCGTGCCGATTATGGCCCAACAGCCTACACGGGCTATAACCCATGTGGTCCCCATGACGAACTGGGAACTGATAAATGTCCTCTTGCCCACAAGGATGAACATAAAGACTTGGAATGCCACCCTGATTATGAAGGTCGTGGGTTGAATGTACGAGAGGGGGCTGCTCCAGGTAGTATTGAAGGCAGTGATATGCATTGTGGTGAAAAGTGTAATGTTAACGAGCTTGGACGGAGCACGTCACAATGTACTGATTCTAGTTTGGCTTATGAGCTTGGTTTACTGAATCCAAATCCTAGTCAGGGCAGACGGAAGAGTTCTGTGTATGCGCCTTCTGGTGTGGGTGATGCGATTTTGGAAATTTGAATAGTAAGTTTTTGCAAAGGCAGAGATGGTCTGGGCTATGGGTTTGGGATGATTAATGATGTTCTTTTAATGAAGTATTGTGTAAAGGAATGTGATTACAGTAATTTTATTGTGTTTGCGATGCGTGTAGAGTATACATCTGATATTTATCATTGAGAGTAGACTGTGATGGAGAGAGACCAGATTGGAGTTGTACTGACAAATGTTACTGGTAGAAAACCATCAAAGCAAAGGTAACTGTAAATGATTATTGACAGAGACACCTCTTAATTCCTTAGTCTCTTTGTACTTTGTTTTTTGCTACATGCCTTGTTGAATATAAACTTGTCATACTAGAGTGAGTCTATAGCCGTGATTGTGTCATATATTTTACATGTAGTGTACACCATGTAGTTGTTAAGTTGATGGTCATTTTCATTTTCCGAAAATCGCAAATTTATTAACAAAGCAAAGAAAAAGGAAAAATTCAAACCCCATAGTAATTAAATTAATTAACTAAATTAATCCAACTAATTAATTGAACTAATTAAAATGACATACAATTAAAAAAGCAGCCAACTTGTTTACTTTGCTTTAGGTGATACTAGCAATTGCTATCGGCACCAAATAGCAACTTCTTTTACAAATACTGGCTTGCATTATATATATGGGATAAGCATAGTACACTGATATTGCTGCTTCTACCTTCACAAAAGTTAATCATCAACAACCATCATTGAGTAAGCAGTACATCATGCCAATTACAAGAATGACACCAGAACAACAAATTGCTGATTCCTCAGCAGATGATTTACTACAAGAATCCAGAGATCAGAGAATCTCAAGATACAACAAACAACTCCTCAATGCAGCTGTTTCAGGAATGCTAAAGGGGTCATTATTTGGCCTTACTCTGGGATTCCTCTTATCATACAGATACAATCATCCTCCTTATACTCGGTTTTTCACTCCTACACGTATGGTGTTTTGGCTTGTCGGGTGGAATGTCATTGGGGTCACATGGAGTACCGATGTTGCTAAAGTTAGCCTCACAAGACAGGCAGCATTGGAACATGAAATTAAACGGAATTTGCTTTTAGAAAAGGAATTGGCTACATTGAATGCACCAGTTGGGGAAACAAATTAAGTGATAAACTCAACCTTCGTACATCAATACATAAAGTACAAAGATACCAGATTCATTCGTTGCTTTATAATGCAAAGGTATATTAAGTCAAATCCAAAAAAGACAGAAATTCTATGAACACAAAGTATGTAGTAATAAATAAATTAATGAAGAAATCAACAAACACAACAAAACCAACCAAAAAGAAACCATTTCAAGTCATAAAGCGTATAACAAAAGGGAAATCTTTACTTCTTGATTGCATCAAAGTTGTACATCTTCTTGTTGTTCTTCCCATCGGCAATATATGGATGTTCTTGGTTATACTTAAAAACTTCCAAGATACATTGCTTCATATTATCAACACTGGCTTGGGACAATTGGAAATGACAAGCAATTCGTCCACCCATCATCTTGATATTATACTTTTCTTTACCCAACTTTATCAACAATCTATCATCCATCTTGTTGGCTTTAAGATCAATAAATACAAAATTAGTATCAACCGGTGATTCCAACTGAATCCCGTGTTCCTTACAAAAATCACCAATTTGTTTAGCATAATCATGCGCCCGCTTGAGTTTTGGGAAATTGTGTTCAATCGCATGAATGGCCATCGAAGTCATTATACCAGCCTGCCTTATCCCTCCACCATTTTGTTTCTTGAAATGATTAGCCTTTTTAATAAAATTGGGTTCTCCAACCAAGATGGAACCCATAGGTGCACCCAATGATTTTGATAAGCACAAAGAGACAGAATCAAAGTATGAACAATATTCCTTTATACTAACCCCAGTGGCGATACTGGCATTCCATAATCTTGCCCCATCTAAATGTAATTTAATGTCATTCTCCTTACAAAATTTGCTAATCTTGGCAATTTCTTCAATTGGGGTGATTATCCCATGTAAAGTATTTTCCAAACTAATCACTTTAGTAGGAGCAGCATGAATATCCCCATCATCCCAAGTCACGTTATTAACCACATCTTCAAAAGTCAAATAGTCCCCATTTGAAGGAATGACTGGGTGAATCATTGCTTGTGACAACGATGCCAACCCACCAGCTTCATGTAAAAACACATGGGCTCGATGGTCACATAAAATACTATATGGTGGTTGATAAAGGTTTGCACGAAGACCAATTTGGTTGGATAATGTACCACTTACGCAAAACAAAGCAGCTGGTTTACCAGTAAGTTCACACATCTTTGCTTCAAGTTGTAAAGTCACTTCATCTTCTTGATAAACCGAGTCACCATAGGTGGCATTCTCAAACCCTTCTTTAATCATCGCTTGGGTTGGTACGGTGAAGGTGTCACTTCTAAACTCATTGTGAGTGGCTGGAAATGTTTCTTCTTGATCGGTGGTCATGAGATGGATAAATATATGTCTTGTAATGAAAAAGTATAACAAATATATACAGTTAATCACACAACCAGCTAGCAGGAAAAGGAAAATGATCTTTATATGTATTAGAAATTTCCTTACGGATGGGGATCCGAGTAAATTAAATATATCCTTGCTCGAGAGATAAACGGCTTACTTTGCTTTTACTAAAAAATTAACCTCATTCAGTCACCCACCTTACTCATATTCACCCTCCTCATCGTAACCCATTTTTTAGGAGGGCAACAGAAACCGGAATTCCCTACGATTCCAAAACAAAAATAAAAAAAATACAAGCCCCATACCTAACAAAAAAAACACCACCAAAGCCAACAGTAATTACTAAAATTACAAAAGTGAATTATTGCCGCAACATACTTGTACGGTTTGGAAAAAGTGGCAGGTGTAGCGACAAACAATAAATCCCAACGCAGCAAATCCAAAAAATTGCCGCAAAGAAAAAAAGAAATTCCGAAGATTTTTTCCGAACGGGTAAAATATTTTATTTTTTTTGCACATTTTTATTGTTTTTTGTTTTCTTTTAATAATAATGGAAAAAAATATGTCTAATCACAAAAGTCAACTTGTGGCAAGTCTAAAAGGCCAGATATGCAGGCAGACACGCAGGCAGGGAGCCATAGCATGATGGAGTAATCGATTGTGCCTTACAAGCCCAACAGGTTGTAAGATTAGATTGATTGTTCAAAAACCTTTCCCCCCTACAATCAATCTATCAACCACACACACATTATCTTATTATCCCCTCCCCCCCAAACCCGCCCTGTCGTTTTCAAACAATAAATACCCCACAAACAGAAAAACCCAAGTGTGACTCTGATTTTTAAAGGAGGAGATGTTGACATCGTATAACTCAAAGAGAAATTTTGTTTACTTCTTCTAAAATAGAGATCACGGAAAGTTTCAATTACGCTGACCGTCTCATGATATGCAAACATATATATATATATATAGACACGTACATCAAAACTTCAATAATATTAACGTCTGGTGATCATTTTTGTTTTTGCTACACAGCCTAGAGTACTTTATTTTCCCTATAAAATGTCTATATTTTCTTTTTTTAACTTCTCTGTATACCAACAAGAACATGCACTGCCAATTTCTAACTCTGATTTTGCTGGAAAACGGTTCTGTCCATTGTTTTTTGGTCAGCAATTGCTTTTATCATTCCCCTCCACCTTTTGCCAACCTTTGTTCTTGTTGTTCTTGTTTTTCTGTTGAGTTCATCGGAACTCTCGTGCCGTCGCATCCTTCAATAACCGAAAAAAAAAAGCTTATGGTGACTAATAATTTGAATTTGAATACCGATCACCATTATGAACAAAATACACTAAAGCAACTTGTTCTTATTTTCATCTTCTTTATTGGATAATGCTGGGCCAAAAAACCCACCATTATTACCAGCATTTGCTCCTCCTAATTGTATAGCTGAGTTACCAAACGGTTGAAATTCACTCGACCCAACATTAGAAGAAACTGGTGGCCCATTGAGATTGGAAACACTTGTCGATGGACTAGTCAAAATATCATTTCTCCAGAGTTGAGAACCACCAGAAACATTTCGATTATGGCTGGCATTCCCACCTACACCATCATCCGTCCATATTTTCGATGATGATGATGGAGTCATCAAAAATGAACCTTGGGCATTATTTGCACTGCCCAATAAATCGGTATACCCTCCACCAGCAGTATTAGCAGCAGCTACCGAACTTGTCGTTCCTGAATTCCATAACTCGCCACCACCAATTGGGGTGTGGGTCAACTTTGGCGAATTGTATTGATATAATAATGAGTTATAATCACCATAGGATAATAAATTCTTTGTAGTAGTTTCGTGGTTGGGGATTGGCGACGTAATCCCAGTAACGTAGATTTGATCATCGTATGGGAATCCTTGCAAGGTGCTGTTTCCGTAGGTGTTGGTAGTATCGAAATTAGGATTGGCGGCAGTAGTAGCATTAAATAAACTTGTATCGAATGTAGTCTTTCCCAAATCAAGTGCTTGTGCTTGAGCATTGATTTGATCTAAACTAATATAGGCATGTTGCGGTTGTTGATACTGCGGAGGCATGTAATCTGGAGTTAAAACTGAAGGTTGAGTAGGATTTTGCGGTCCAACCATTTGAGGGTTTTGAAATAGCGGAGACGTTTGCTGTTGTGGCTGTTGTTGGGTTGGAATATGAGGTGGTTGCAAAACATTAATGTCATTTTCATTACCGTAAACTTGGTTATAATGATTAAAGTAATAATTCTTGTGGTTATTTTCGTCAAATGAAGAAACACTAGGACTGAAATTTCTCCTATATTTGGGTGGTTTTGGTAGTGCGTTTGCATAACCACCAAACTCGATTGATGCCAAATAATCATTCATCTTGACTGGTTGATAACTTGGGTCCTTGTTGTATTTCATCATTTCCAATGATTGGTGAATAGCTACAAATTGTTGGACTTCTGCTTTGAACGAATCACGCCATTTGGTTTCCAACTCTTGATAATTATTAATCTCATTCATAATTTCATCCTGCCAACTTGGCATAATTTGGAAAATTTTCACAAGTGCTTCAAATGCCGGTTTAGCAATTGACCCATCCTTGTTGAATATAGATACTGGTGTGCTAGATGACGGAGCGCTGGTGACTCCTGATGAGGTTGGAGGAGTCGGTCCAGGACTAGGTGAAGATGAATCACTAGGTGGTGGTGATGCAGAACTTGTTTGATTAAAGATTTCAATTAATGGTTTGATTTGATTCAACAATGAAATCAATTCCTTTCTCTCAGCTAACAATGCACGTAAGTTTTCGTCAATGGATTCATTTTCTATCCTTGTTGCTTCAATTGATTTCTTGACTTCAGTTATTTTCCCATTTATTTTCGCTATTTCTTGAGGTTCATTACCCAACGCTTGGGCATTTCTCTCACTTAACTTTTTAATCTTGGATTCATTCTCTTGAAACTTAGTATTGAATAAATTAATTGAGTTCTTCAACAAATTTAATTGATTGACCAACTTTGATTTTTGGAAGACCAATACATCCTTTGATCTTTCCAAAGATTTCACATCATTGTCCTTCTTCGCTTTATTGTCAGTTTCTTCTTCAAATTCGCTCTTGTAAAAATTTAATTCTTGCTGCAAAACTTCCTGTTCATTAACCAGATTATTTTGAAATTGTTTATATTCCAAACTAACTCGTGCCAAATCATTCTGAAACTTTGTCAAATAATCATTCAATAAATCTACCAGGTCAATACTCTTAATTTGATCAATCGTAATGCTTTCCAAACCATCATCATCACCAACAACCGCACTCGAGGAAACATTGGTATCCAAAGCTTTCTCTTCAATAACATCCTCCAATTTATCTTCATCTATAAATCCAACATCTTCAACTATCTCCGCATACACACTTCTCGACTGTGATCTGAAACTGGTGATGGAATTAATAGCAATCACAAAAATCTCAAATACTCCCTTTTCCAAATTGTTCAATTTACACGAGGTGCAAGTCAACGTCGCCACTTCTGTACCATTAACAACCACAACATAATACAAGTTCTCGTCATTCTTGACTTGAATGTCCCAGTGTATCACCACCGAATTGGACCCTATGGAATCAATGCAAATTGTAGGTGAATGGGGAATTTCTATATTAAGGTCTTCAATGAGTCTCTCTACCGGAGTGCAGAGAATTAAGTAAAATCGATAGCATAGCCATACCAAAGATGGCACCAATGTAATTAGTATCTCTATCATGAGGATACCACCCTGTAATACACTTTGGTCAACGAGAAGAGTCACTGCTTTT
>JAKUCC010000158.1:0-20550 GCA_030563365.1 Hemisphaericaspora xylanilytica | reverse complement strand
AAAAGCATGAGGAGTAATTGCCGTATTGTGCAAATCCTGCAAGGAACCCGTAAGCGAGATTTTATCAAGGTTGTACGGAATAGCCAAGGCCATACACAATATGGAACTAAAAGGCGATTGGTGAAACGTGGAAATCCTGTCCCGGGGAGTAACAAAATGACCGAGAGATAACATCTTTTGAAGAGTGGTTCAGTTGTAACAAGCTAGTGGGAGTTGTTAGTTATCATATAAAGATGAATATAGACTTGCGCGGAGATAACACATATCTACCAGCAACTTTAAATCCATCTAGAAGATGATAGAAAATGGGCATCAGTCAAAGAATAGTAGTGAAGCTGATAAGAGTCTTATTGTCACTCATGTCTTGTTGTCACTCATGTCTTGTTGTCACTCATATCTTGTTGGTTCCATCAAAGGATCAAATCCAGGATCTTATGCTTTACAATCTTACCTTAAAATATAAGATCTATGAAGCACATCGGGTAGAGCTTAATAAACGTTAAAAGCCGAAAAAAATTTATAGGTTGCTATGACTTTTGATGGAGGAGAGACTGTGAGGGCTTCAATCGAGTCTATAATAAACTCACCATTACCCTTATTATTCATCTCAAGCAACGCATCAATCATCAACCTAGAAGAAAATCTTACAGCATTCGACGTTCATGAAGCTCAATCCAATTTACCTCTTCGAGCTTATATTTCAAGTTGTAAAGAATAATCCCAATGACCGAGATTTGAACCATCCTGCGATTGTTCTGAAGACCATGCAGAATGAATTGATTTCTTCTAAAAAGCCAACAAAGCCGCATGGGATTCACTAAACCCGACCGTCGCAAACGCTCCACCAACGATCCTAATCACTAATAAGAAAATCTAAAGATTTGATCAAGCTATGTCAATACAGCCTCAGATTGTACTAAAAAGACATCACTAAATTTGTGTGGTGATGAATGGTTCGTGATGTTATCCACAGCGCCCATAGCTAAAAAGTATGAGTCAATTGAGAGGAAACCAAAAGGAAAACTACAAGTAGAGTTCCTCCTAGTATCCCTTCAACCATCACTGCAACGGAACATAACCTATCCTCATCGACTGTTATAGTTGATAAGGAAAGGAAAAGAAGAGAAAAAGAAGTTCAAAATGAAAAAGTTTTTTTTTTTTGCCTGTTCTCATTTTTCATCAATTTATAAAACACTTCATTCACAACTCACTCACCAACAAAATTTTGTTTGTAGAAACATCCGGGTAATCAAATTACACCTGAAAAATTTTCTTTGGGTTGAGTCTTCCCTACTACCCAGTAAAAACCTTTTTAAAGGTATATAACTATCAACGAGATAACTGTCACCACACTAAGGAGTACTTGAAAATGGGTAGTGGAAGTGCAAATGTCACTACTTGGGAAGAGTTAGAACCGATCTATGAGAAAGGAATTCAAACTTCCTTGACTTCCACCAGAATTCATGTCTTACGCTCCATCCAAGCAGTTTTGCAACACATCCCCGAATTGGAATTAAACAAGATCTCAATATTATTATTAAGGACGTACAACTATTACCAAGACAGCAATTCAAGAAATGAATTGTTAAGAACATTGATGCAATTGGTTCAATATAACCAAAAGTTTTTGTTCGGATTTGTCAAGTTTATTCATAAAGAAGTTAGTGGTGCTACAACTTTAGCAGTAACGGACTATTTGACATTGTTGCAATGGACTAATAAATTTCATGCCTATTTGGCTCAAGATGCGGAATTATTAAAAGAAGGTGAATTATTGATCACTACGCATGCTATTTTATTAAATAAATGTATTGAATATAAAGGATTCAAGAAGGAACAACATCGAAGGAGAATCCATGACTCGGCTATCAATTCAACCAAGTCTGCAATTGTCCAATCATTGCTTCATACCCAAGATAAACAAGCATATATTGAATTGGTTTGTAACATTACCAAATCAAAGACCAACGTTCCAAGTGAAGTATTGTCAATGTTGGCAGTGTTAAACTTGGCAATCAATGATTTGATACCTTCCAATCCATCCTTGCTTGATATTTTTGTGACCTCAAACAGTGACAATATCATTGACTATTATGTAAACCAAGTATTATTGGCGAAGGTCCCACCATCTAACGCATCATTAACACTCTTTGGAACTTGTATTGAAGGTGTGGTCAACTTGGAAAACTTCACTAAAGTTTTATTACCAAATATCGAAAAGGCAATATTAAGATCATCGGAAAATTCATTTGGTGTGGTTTTGCCAGTATTGTTCAAGATTTTCCCCAGAATAGATATCTCGGAAGCATTCGTCAAGTCCAAATTATTATCGTCAATTGTTACCGGACTTAAATCAACCAAAGAAGCAGTGAGAAACGGAGCCTTTGAAACCTTTGAGTCGATATTATCCAACGATTTTATCGGATGTAAATCATTAACCGTCTTGGAAAAAATTGTTGATGAAATAATAAAAGCATTGAAATCAACTTCAAATGCTGACGCAAAAGCATTGTTGGTCAAGTCATTGGTTGTCGTTCCAAAAGACGCGTCTTCTAAGATTGTAACTGCATTATTACCATTTGTTCTGAAAGATCAAAATGAAACTTCACTTTCCGCACTTGTGAAAGCATTCACTCATCATGGTTTGCTTGCATTTGAACAAAACCGCGATCAATTTACGAAAGAGTTAAGCGCCGGTCTCTCTCATGCAAAGCCACAGCTTCGCCGGGTCTGGTTTATCGAGTTTGCAGATCAAATATCAACCAACAACCAATTTGGCAATGAATTACTAAATGACTTGTATCCTACCTTGCTCAAGACCTTGGAACCAGCCCAACAATCACCGCTTCCAGCTTTGTCCAACAAAACTATCATTGGTGCGTTTGTAATCATTTCTATCGCAAAGTTTGCAAAAGATTTGGATTTCAAAAAGATATTTATCGAATCCTTGTCGTCATCGTTGTTGACAAATCCAAAGATTTATACAAAATTGAACGAAACTGCCGAGTTACAATGGTACCTACAAGCTATTTATGAATCAGCAAAATTTATCAAAGAAGTCGAACAACTGATTCAAGCTGAATATGCTTCGGCTTGGATCTATCTTTTGACTTCCCAGAATGTTCCACATGAGATTAGGTTGAGGGCGCTTGCTTTATTCAAGACGGCAATTGAATCAGTTGATGAATTAAGTGGGTTGATCATCAACGCATCGCATGAGGTTTTGAAGACCAATGTAACCAATAAGGAAGAAGTTTTCAATTACTCACTTAAGAACTTCTCCCCGATCTTTGCCACCTTGACCCAATTGGAAAACCACGAGAAAGTAGAGCAAAATGCTAGAAAATTGATTATTATCGCAAATCATCCAGAAGTTGATGTGAATAATGGCTGGATTGGCTTAGTTCAAAGAAGTACTGGCGGAAGTATTGATTTAGGGAAATTGGTTGAGAAGGACTATGAAGCAATTGTGAACGAATGTATTGCGGTTACCAAGGAGAACAACTCACCATTCAGTTTTATTTATCAAGCAGCCCTTAAAACTATAGGAAACATTGCGTTTATTCAACCAACTTTAGTTTCAACCTTGCTTGCATCATTGATTAACGACAATTTAGATATTTCCAAGTTTGCTGAGATTGACGAAGATGCGGTTAAGATTTTACATGGTAAAGAGGGTGAAATGGTGATTGACATTCTTGATCAATCCACCAAGAAACAAGTGGTGGACAAGAATTCTAAGGATTATGAAATTAGAAAATGGGAAGAAAGTATGAAGAAAGAATTAGCATCGAAGAAGACTGCGACTAGGAAATTAACAAAGGAGGAAACCATATTGGTTAATGAACAAATTGCAAAAGAATGTAAGATCAGAAGTACAGTCAAATCGCTTGTCGATAACGCCAATTTTACTATTAGATTTATTGGACAATTAGCTAGAGAAGCATCTTTAGTCGATAACGGGGCAAATACTTGGTATCCAGTTAGTGTCTCCAAATTGTTAGAGTTTAGCGAACTTCAATTTTTATTTCAATTGTTTGGAGATGGTCCTCTTAGAACATTCTTGAAATTGTCTGATTTGCTTTCGTCTAGATTGGGATTATTGAAGGTATTTGTTGGTGTTGCCACGTTGAGAGCATATGGAGTAAAGGGATTACCAGATAACTTTACCGAAGAACCATTATTATCATTAACAGGTAGAATATTGTACAGAATCAAGATTTTAGCCGATCAAAAGCAATTGGACTCATTATCATTGTCATACATCTTGCCTTTATTGACCAAGGTTTTATATAATGGTAAGGCAGTGGCTATTAAGAATTCGACCAAATCAGCGGTAACATCTGAGTTTGTGGAAGAAGATCCAGAAGAAGAACAACTATTATTGGCAATTGAAATTATATCCGCTCATGCCGAATCATTTGAAGATCAAGGTATTCCAAGATCGGAAATTTTAGAAGTTTTGATTTCGTTAATGAAATTACCTTCAAAGGCGAAGTTAGCCAAGGAATGTTTCTTATCTTTATGTCAATTCATTTCAGTCAACATTTCTCAAGCCGATTTACAATTACTTTTCACGAATATTATTACTCCAGAAGTATTTGTTAGATCAACTATTTTAGAAGGTATTGATTCCGAGTTTGATTTACATGGAGAAATTGAATACGCCAATGAATTATTTATTGCAACCCATGATAATGATGCAAACTGTCAAGAATTAGCTAAAACAATTTGGGAAGATAACAACTTGCACGTCGTTCCTGAGACTCCTGATAAATTGCTCGAATTATTTGGAAACCATGACAGTGGGTTGAGAAAGTCAACTGCTCATGCTTTTGCTGATGCTGTGAATGAGTTAAAACAAAGCGATGAAACTATTGTTGATTCAACGTTGGGTAAGTTGATTGAATTGTACCACGAAAAGAAGAATCCTCCAGCTCCCAAACTCGATAAATTCGGATTAGTTATTAAATCTACTATCGATCAAAGAGACCGTTGGGAGGAAAGATCCACCATTGCATTATCATTGAAATTATTGGCACCATTAGTATCCAAAGCTAACATTGAGACGTTATTTAGATTTTTGGTACAAGAAGGAGCTCTCGGAGACAAAGAGGATGTTGTTCGTCAAGAATTACAAGAAGCGGGTGTAGAAGTTATTAATATTCATGGAGCAGAAAATGTCGAAGTTTTAATTCCAATTTTTGAAGAAAATTTAGCAACCAAGGATCAAAGATCAAAGACTCAAGATGCTATTAAGGAATCAGTTATTATTTTGTATGGTTCATTGGCACGTCATTTGGATCATTCAGATGAAAGGTTAGGACTCATTGTGGATAGATTAATCAAGACATTAGATACTCCATCAGAAAATGTGCAATTCGCAGTTTCTGAATGTATTGCACCATTGGTGCCAGGGTTTGAATCGAGACTCCAAGAATTCTTTGATTTGCTTTTTGAAAAGTTATTCAATGGAAAGAGTTTAGCTTCAAGAAGAGGTGCCGCATATGGTATTGCTGGTTTAGTTAAGGGTAGCGGTATTAAATCATTGTCTTCATTTGATATTATTAGAACGTTGGAAGAAGCAGCTGAAGATAAAAAGAGCGCAACCAGAAGAGAAGGGGTGTCATTTGCATTTGAATGCCTTTCACAAAGTTTGGGTAAGTTCTTTGAACCTTATGTTATTGAAATTTTACCAATTATTTTGAAATCACTCGGTGATTCTGCCCCTGAAGTTAGACAAGCAACTGACGATGCAGCAAAAGAAATTATGAAGAATACTACTTCTTTTGGTGTTAAGAAATTGATTCCGTTAGCGGTATCCAACTTAGATGAAATTGCATGGAGATCAAAGAAGGGTTCAGTTGAATTATTAGGTGCCATGGCGTATTTAGATCCAGCTCAATTATCAGCTTCCTTGTCGACCATTGTCCCTGAAATTGTTGGTGTTTTGAATGATACTCATAAAGAAGTTAGAAAAGCTGCGGAACAATCGTTGAAGAGATTTGGTGAGGTTATTCGTAATCCTGAAATTCAAGCTATCGTTCCTGATTTGGTTAACGCAATTGGTGACCCAACCAAGTACACTGATGAAGCATTAGATAAATTGATCAAGACCCAATTTGTACATTATATCGATGGTCCATCATTGGCCCTTATTATCCATGTTATTCACAGAGGTATGAAGGATAGATCGGCAAGCACTAAGAAGAAGGCATGTCAAATTGTTGGTAATATGGCTATTTTAGTTGACGCAAAGGATTTAAGACCATACTTGAATGAATTAGTTGGTGACTTGGAAGTTGCTATGGTTGATCCTGTACCTGCCACTAGATCCACAGCAGCCAGAGCATTAGGTTCATTAGTTGAAAAATTAGGAGAAGAACAATTCCCAACCTTAATCCCAAGTCTTTTGCAAACATTACAAGATGAGACTAAAGCTGGTGATAGATTGGGTTCTGCACAAGCATTATCTGAAGTTATTTGTGGTCTTGGTATCAATAAATTGGAAGAATTATTACCAAATATTTTATCATCTGCAACTTCTCCACGTACCCATATCCGTGCTGGATTTATGCCACTTTTGTTATTTTTACCTGTTTGTTTTGGTTCTCAATTTGCACCATATTTGAATAAGATTATTCCACCAATTCTTAATGGGTTAGCAGATCACGATGAAGAAATTAGAGATACAGCCCTTAGAGCGGGTAGATTGATTGTCAAGAATTATGCCAAGAAGGCGGTTGATTTATTATTACCAGAATTAGAACTTGGTTTGGCGGATAGCAATTATAGAATTCGTCTTTCATCGGTTGAACTTACTGGTGATTTATTATTCCAAATCACTGGTATTTCAGGTAAGAATGAACTTACCGAAGATCAAATTGAGACCTCAGGAGAAGTTAACAAAACCCTTGTTGAAGTCTTGGGTCAAGAACGTCGTGATCGTATTTTGGCTTCATTATTCGTTTGTCGTTCTGATGTTGCAGGTATTGTTAGAAGTGCTTCAGTTGATATTTGGAAAGCATTGGTTGCAAACACTCCAAAGACAATTAAGGAAATCTTACCGGCATTGACTATTATTATTGTTCGTAGGTTAGCATCAAGCGATGAAGTTCAAAGAACAATTGCTGCACAAACTTTGGGTGAAATGGTTCGTCGTGTTGGTGCCAATGCATTAGCACAATTATTACCAACTTTGGAAGAATCATTCGATACTAGTGATGACGATGCTAAACAAGGTATTTGTATTGCTTTGACTGAATTAATTAGATCTACACAACAAGAAGGGTTGGTTAAGTTCCAAGATACATTTATTGCTATTATTAAGAAGGCTCTTATTGATAATGATGCTGAAGTTCGTGAATCTGCAGCTCAAGCATTTGAAGCATTACAAACTGAATTGGGTAAGGTTGTCATTGATGAAATTTTACCTGATCTCCTTAACAGATTGGAAGGTGATGATTCACATAATGCATTATTGGCACTTAAGGATATTATGGCTACCAAGGCTGATGTTATTTTCCCAATTTTGATTCCAACATTGTTAGCTCCGCCAATCGATGCATTCAAAGCAGGTGCTCTTTCCTCGTTGGCTTCAGTTGCTGGTTCTGCGTTATACAAGAGATTATCATTAATCATCAACACTCTAGTAAATGCTGTTATTGATTCGAAATCAGATTCGGAAGATGTTCAACAACAAATCGGTGAAGCATTTGATAAGATTTTACTTGCCATAGATAGCGACGAAGGGGTTCATCCATTGATGCAACAAATTATGTCCTTGGTTAAACATGAAGATTCACAAAAGAGAGCTGTTATTTTCCAAAGATTGGGTAATTTCTTTGCTCATACCAATTTGGATTATTCTATGTATTTGGAAGACATTGTTAGTCAATTTATTCTTTCATTGGGTGATCCATCCCCACCAGTGGTTGAAGGTGCATTCGAATCTCTTGGTGCATTAGTTAAGAGACAATCCAAAGAAACTCTTGAGAAATTGGTCAAGCCCGCTCGTCAAGCTTTAGATTTAACTGGTGTTAAGGGTGAAGATTTAGCAGCATTCAAATTACCAAGAGGACCAAACTGTATTTTACCAATTTTCTTGCACGGTTTGATGTATGGTACTTCTGATCAAAAGGAATCTTCAGCATTAGCTATTGCTGATATTATTGGAAAGACTCCAGCTGCCAACTTGAAGCCATTTGCTACTACTATGACTGGTCCATTAATTCGTGTTATTGGTGAAAAAGTTTCCAGTGATATTAAAGCGGCTATTTTGGTTGCATTAAACAGTTTATTATTGAAGATTCCACAATTCTTGAGACCATTTATTCCACAATTACAAAGAACATTTGTGAGATCGTTATCTGATGCTAGTAATGATAAATTAAGAGCACGTGCTGTTGTTGCATTGGGATCATTGATTAAGTTCCAACCTCGTGTGGATTCGTTAGTGACTGAGTTAGTTACTGGTGCTAAGAATTCTGATGATCAAGGTGTTAAAGCATCTATGTTGAAGGGTATGTTGGAAGTTGTCAATAAGGCTGGTAATAATTTGAGCGAAGCTTCGAAGAATTCAATCATGTCTTTAGTTGAAGAAGAGATTACCGTTGTGGATGATAAGTCGGCAGTTTCATATGCGAGATTATTAGGTTCTTTAGCTGGTGTGCTTTCCAACGATGAAGCTAGAAATATTTTGAAGCTGAAGATTTTAGAGAAGGAAAATAACGGTAATGATAAATTCTGTGTTTTGTCGATTAATTCATTCTTGAAATATTCACCTGATCATATTTTCCATACTGGATTGATTAGTGAGATTATTGATTTTATTATCTTATGTTCAGAATCTGGAATCGCATACATTAGTGATAATGCTACCGTTGCCATTGGGAAATTGCTTTTATTAGTTGGTGAAACTAAATCTCCATTCTCAGAATCCAGTCCAGAAATCGCAGCGTTTGAAATTGATGAGGAAAATCTTGAAAAATTGATTAAACAGCTTTGTACAATTACTATCCAACCAAAGTCCTCGTCACCAGATACTAGAAGGTTATCATTGGTTGTTATCAGAACCATTTGTCGTTTGAAGTTTGATCAAGTGGTTAAGAATCATCTTGATATAATTGTTCCAAGTATATTTGCATGTATTCGTGATGCCATTATTCCAATTAAATTAGCTGCTGAAAAGGCATATCTTGCAGTGTTCCAATTAGTAGAAGACAAAGATATGAAGTTATTCCATTCTTGGTTTGATGACAAGAGTACGATTGTGACTATTACCGGACAAAGTATTGTTCCTAGATCAATTGGTGATTATACCAAGCGAGTTGCCAGTAGATTGGCAGGAGTTGAGAGAGAGAGAATTGAAGCTGGTGGAGATGCCGAAACTATGTTTAGTGATAGATTTGAAGATGAGAATGAAGTTTGGGCTGTTGGTGGAATTGAATTGAGTAATGTTAACTAGAGTAAGTTTATATAAAGTATAAATTAATATAAAAATGTGTTTGATTTTAGAAGGATGGAATTACAATTATATTGACTAAACAAAACAACCCCAAATATATACGATATTAAAATTTTATATGGAAGTACTCTAACTTTAAAGACACAATTTATAACAACAATAATAATACATAAATACAAAAACACAAAAAGGGGGACAAACAACAAAGAACTTTATATTCACTGTTCCATTTGATCTGAATTTCTAGTGGGGCCATTGCCGGCATTATTATTACCAATGAGATGATTTTGATTATGTTTGGTGAAAAAACTTGGCATACTAGCTGCTCGTGATAGGTCTGGCATCGACAAATTTGTCGGCAAGTCCAACTTCAAACTTCTCAATGGTGGTAAATTATTCGGCAATTGTTGCTGCTGTTGTGGTTGTGGTTGAAGATTCAACTCGGCACTTTCGTTCGACGGTGACAATTTCGGCGTTTGTAAATTTGACCCTGGAATTGGTGGGGTCGACGACCGGAAATGCGTATGTGCTTGTTGTTGTTGTTGTTGTTGATGGTGGTGGTGGTCTAGGCTTATTGTTCTGAACGCCGGGGTCATTACTAATGATGCCAAATTCGTACTACTATTATTAGCTGAGAGCAGGGGGGTTGTCGTTGATGAAAATCCAAACACGGGGGAGTTTGGTAATGTGAATGGTTTTGTACTGGGACTATTTGGTCTTGATTTCTTTAATCTCTGCTTCACGTAATCCAAATCTGAATCGTCAGTAATGTGACTCTTTGAAGGTTCTGGATGATGGATTGGGGTCATTCGTTGGAGGGATGATAGTGTATTCCAATGTTGTTTATGTGGGGATGCCGCTAATGTAGTATAGCTCTGGGATTTATTGCCCAATTGCTGATGACTAGCAGCCATGCTTGATAAATATTGTAGACTATTGGTTTGATGTTTTATGTCAAGGTTTGGACTGGCAAGTTGGAAGGTTGCCTTCTCATTCGTGAAATTATACTGTGGTTTCTTATTGTTGGTGGTTGATTGTTTTTGTTGGCCAAAGTATTCAGTTAACGATGGTAATGATCTAGATGGATTAACTGAACTTGAATCAGTTGGCGTTCTAACTTTTTCCAACATTTTCAATTCTTCTGAAGCAGCACTGGCTAATATATCAATGCTCATTGTGCTTGGCATCTTGTTGAGACCTCCGGGTCTGCTTAAAGACAGAATGGTTTGGGCAGCGGCGGTAGCAGCATCGACGCCCGTCGATATTGGCGGTTGTGATATTGTTGGTAAAACAGGTGGTGGAGGTGGCGGAGTCGTGGATTTCATAACCACATCAGATGAGTATCCTGATTCTGTTTTCATCATGTCGACGTCGTTTTCCGGAGGAGCAACTTTCTTGGCTTCAGCCTTGATCAGTCTCTTTGCCAGCTTACGCTTAGTGGCGGTGGTAGTAGTAGTGGTGGTGGTGGTTGAAGTTGCGGTGCCGGTCAGCGACAGTTGGAGATGCAGTTGTATTTCCAGGAGTCAACGAAGACGGTGAGTTTGCGGATGTAGAATTGTTCGCTGCTTCACTTATGTTATTTGGATTATTAGTATAGTTGATATTTTGTTTATTCAAGTTTTTATTCCTGCGGGAGTTCGGGTTGGTATGTATTCTTAAATGTCTGGTTAATTCGTCGGACCTACTGAACCGTTTAAAACATCCCGGGAAAGTACAAGCATGAGGTTTTTCACCCGTGTGAGTTCTTATATGTCTTGTTTGATGTTCTAAACGATGAAATGCCTTTTCACAAAGTGGACATTTGTATGGCCTTGATGTAGGATCTTTTTTGGCTTTGGCAGCAGCTGCTGCTGCCGCGGCAGCTGCAGTTGTATGTGTCGTTTCTCCAGTGGATGTGGTTGTTGATATTGTTGACCCTGGGGTATTGCCTTTAGTGGTGGCTGTTGTTGCTGGCACCGTCGGGGTAGTAGATGTGTTAGCCGTGCCTATCATGGGTGTATTACTCTCTTCAGTTTTGACAGACATGTGGTTGTGTGGTGAGTGGACTGGTGAGTAAGTGGGGGAGGGTAGTGTTTAGTGGTTAAGAGTAAATGTTTTCTCGTGTGTCTCTGTCGCTGTTTACTAAGTATGGGGAAAATTTTTGGATGAAGAAGAAATATGAATTCTTTTTTTTTTTTTAATTTTAAACAACAGACAGACAAAAAAAAAAAGGAAAGAATGTCTTTTTTTATTTTTATTTTTTTTTATTTATTTATTTTTTTTGTTTATTTAAAATTTTTCCCTTGTGGGTTGTTGGTTGGAATTGAACTGGATGAATAACAAAACATGAAATGCGGGTTTAAGTTTCATGAATGGTTACTTTACTATGAGTTGAACAAGGTTGCTAGACAAAGAGCAGAGTATATTGCTGTGGTAATTCCAAATTCGGTAAAGTGCTTATGTTCTCCTTTTAACAAAAGCAATGATCGAATAATCAATTCGACATTTAAATGTGCATACAAAATTAAGTGGGGGAGAGAATGGAATGGAGGAACACTACAAAGCCAAACAGGGCAGCGAGAGAGCTACAATAAAAAAAATCAAAAACCTACACACACACACAAATTCATGGACAAAAAAAAGACAGACAGACAGACATCAATTACATTTACCAAAAAAGACAGACAGACAACCATGGGATGAGCTGAAATGAAAAAGAAACTAGACAAACTAAAACAGGCAATGATGCATTTTTTGCGTTGTGTCTAATAGTAATGTATTCTGGACGTAGTGTATTATGTTCGTATCTTCTACTTCTCAATGATACCATTACGTAGTTTGTGCATGGGTAAATAGCTTACGCATAGGACACACACGTTGATGCACTCACTCACACATAATTGTAACTCATCCCCCAAAAAAGCAGCGACAATTTTTTCCCACATTGGGTGGTAGAGAGAGCAAGAAAAAATGTCGCATCTCACTCGTACTTTCTAGCTGCTGATTCAAATACCGGAACAGGAAATGTTACCAACTTCACAAATCCATCAAGTATACCCATTAACCTACATGTCCAATCAATACAATAAGCAAAACAGTCAATAAACCGTTGAAATGTACATCAAATGAATGAAGACAGTGGGGAGGCTTTGTTCTCCGAATAATTGAATGGCTTCTGCATCTTGATACTAAAGGAAGGACCTTTCTTAAGGCATCAAACTCTCAACTTGGTTGGGCTTTGTGTCATTTGGTGAATAATGTCTCTTCCGTTTTTCAGATCATGTCATTGCCCACTTTGGGTTGTGTGTTTAAAGATGCGACATCCTATTTTTGTACGACATTTGTTTTTGATTGGCGGAAAGATTCCAGATAATTACCCCACCAAAGTGAAAAAATCAAAAAAGAAAGAAAAGGAAAAAATAAACGGTGAGCTTTGAAAAAATGTCCTGGTTGAAAACAGGACAAGAGGGCGTGCACAACTCAAATATCTGTCAACTAGAAGGAAGGTCAAAGGGAACGGTGGAATGGGGGGAGGAGGAGGAGGAGGAGAAAGGGGAGGAGAGGTCTCCAATCTTACCTACCGTTTTCCAAAGTCTTCTACATGGCTGTTGAAAATATCAATTGGCAATTGTTCTTTCATAGTGCAAAGCATTACACTTTCCACAGTTAGTTGAGAAGATCATCCAAATTGTAAAGTGCTATGTGCGAGCATGATCATGGATTAATCTAATGCGAAATACTTGATCTTCCGTAGAAATAGAAATCACCAAGTTGAAGATTTGGTTCAATGAGGCAAAATTCAAGATTGGAAATTTTTGGGAGACTTTAATCATTAAACCATTTGCATGCAATCGTAGTGTAATCACATACTGATAGCTGATCATACCATAACCATTTAAGCTCAGTTATGGAAAAATGTTATTCGATTGAGATGTTATCCTTACCCAATTTTTGGTTATGCCCATTTTTGGCAACCGTTGGAAAAATGCTGCCACAGACATTTATCTAACCATCAAAATGTGGACTACTTATGAGAGAAACCTACGATATGCGGTGATAGACTCAGACAAGAGAACAGATGAATAAAGCATTGAAACTATACAACCAGACTAATGAGGCAGAACACCCAACCTGGGGAATTATGGCATTGATTGATTTAATACCATTGGATTTCGAGTAGTACATATATTATCGCGATAACCCGTAACCGACTAGGACAAAGGGCATGATAACTCTTCAAATGACGAATTCACTTTCGTTAAAGTTGCTGCCTTTATAATTAGTGGCAAATTGTATTTGCGGATTATCTTTGTAAAATTGAAAAATGGGAAGCTTGAATGCCATGGTAGCGCTGGAAGTGGAGATGCGGTGGTATTGGGTTATGTGTTCAGCAACCTAATTATTTAGATGGTGGTCTTCTTGCTGTCAAGGAGTATATCGTTCCATTAACCCAGTTTAGTAGATAACCCTCTTGAATTGTATGTGGCTAGAAATAGATCGAGATCTAAAATTTCTTGTCTGATATAATTTGGGTAAAAATTATCCCAATATCCTCAACTCTTCGAGTCTAAAGTAATGATTGCAAGGTGGGAAGGTAATGTTAAATGACATGGATTCGTGCATTCCAGTACCCAGTCGTATCGCCACAAGTAGATCTTGACAAAGATCAAAATGGTAGATTTATCTATAAGTATCCAAAACAATTTGATTAAATGATGCAAGTTATTACAGACAGGATAAAAACATTAGTGATTCTATGGTGGCTGGATGGGTTATATCGTATTCTTTGTTTGAATTCCAGCAGTTGGTTTTTATGTTATAAACCAAGAAATAATATAAATTGATCTTGAATAGAATTGTACATGACTGTGAGTCCCAGAATAATGGCTGAAGACTTCACTTCAATCATCGTCGGTAAATGTATCTGTTCTATTCGGGTAGGACGAACACGTTCTTCGGCCACTTGAGATTCAAGATCTAAATAGTTCAGCGGTTGCAAAATTCCAGGCATATATATGCATGATACCAGGATTCCAAGGTCTTAGTTTCAGATTTAAGCCTCTCTCCAAGCGCAATTCATCATACATCAAACTCAATTTAATCTAGGTTTAGTTATCAATGTTACCGCTTAATCTATATTCCGTTTAAACAATACTATACGGATATGTGAATCAGTGACATTAGCGGATCATCGAGTTGCATGTCCAAAAGAAGAATCAGAAAACTTTTCATTTATCTGAAACAATTTTTAATCAGCAAAATACTGAAAACCATCTTTATACACAGAGACTCGGACTACGAAGAATCATCAACGGTTTAAATCACGGATAGTCATATCCCGGAGGGTATCAACTAGATGTATATTGGAAAAGAGAATCTGGGTTTATTATTAGAATATTATACCAAGTTTCGAAAAAAAATATCTTTCAAAAATAATTTTTCCGGTGAGGTTGCAGATGGAACCTGGATCCGTTAAAATCCCCAATCAACGAATCTATCGTCTCTTCCTGCCATTACTCGTGATAAAACTAGCATATACTTGCACGGCTGTGTTACTTATGCATAATATTAGACTAAACTTCGCTTTTTTCCGCATACATTTTGCAGAATGGCGGTCGAAAGACAATAATCGGTTAATCTAACCATGGTTTTTTACGAACTGTATTATTTCGGAGTTCGGCGACGGGTTCAGATTTTTTGCGCGTGGTTTAAAAATAACCGAAAAATAAAACATGTCACTCAAAAGTTTAAGACCCAGCTTGGACGGGAAAAACTAAAGCAGAGCGAGGGATTAACTGGAACCACACAAGTTCTTAAATTGTGACACGATTTCCATGAACTATACATCCTTCGAAAAGCACCTTGTGCGTTACAACACAAGATATACATTCCAAAATAATCTCTAATGAAGTCTTCATCAATACTGTTACTCGGTATTGTTTATATGACTCTTAAATACTGGCTCTTCTGGGTCCTATATATACATAAAAAAGTTACGAATGATGTCATCGGACTATTCGGGTAACCTGAAAGGGGGATTGGTTTGTTAAACTGGAGATGTACTTTATTAACTAAATTAAATGAAAGCGGGCTAAATCGAGGTGGATCTTTTGTATTGTTGACAAGAGTCTTCATTTAGTAGATTCTTAACAGCAGATTTCATTGATGTACCATTCGGAGTGCCTAATTCTTTGGTCAATTACCAAACCAACGGGAGAAATTCACGGGATTTGTCTTTAACAGAACTGTCTCGCAGCTAAACTCTTTCTCATCGTTCATTATGTCTCAACACCCAGTAATTTCATACTTATTGTTTCTTGACTATATTCAATCGGACGATTAGAGTTTAGCTTAAACTCTAAGCCACATTTCCCGAGGTTGAACCTTATCTCACAACACACGGGTAGCATTCGGAATGCTGATGCTCAGAGTTCCTAACCACCAGTTAGGCATTGATGATTATCATGTACAACCGCCTATTGTAAAAATTGAGCGCCAAGGACGTAATTATCATTTAGTTAACCGGAGGAAATTCGGAGACGGCTAGTTTGTGGCTTGCGAGGGACCCAATGACTTATTCATTTATTTATTTTTTTTTCTTTCAGTCGTGACGCATTTTCCCAGAATTGTCATCTTTTTTTTTTCCTGCGTCTTGGTCATTTAAATGTAATTTATCACATATCACAATCAGGTTTTGACTTTAGAATCAACATATCTGCAAACGTTCCAATCATAGCGCAATTGCATAGTCTTAAATGGGAGGATTGAGGTAGTGCTCTTCATTTATGCGCTATGATGAAATTGGTGCCATTGCGAGGTCATCGATCATACAACAGCTAAATGATATTGCCGCACATTAAGCAATCATCTTACCCAATAGTAATTGGTTGAGAGTTTCAACGCTTCCTTTGGGGGAATGTCTATTATGTTACGCTAGCTCCTATGCAGTTTTACTTACAAAGCGATTTTGATAAAAGGTGCGGAACATCCTGGGAACGAATCTATCATGAAAGAGGTGGACGCGTGTGTACCTGACATATAATGGGATTTTGTACTGTTCGTTAGATGCTCTTAATTCTCACAAAGGAACATTGTCCCTATCTAGATATAGTCCGGTTTTGGAAAAGATTGACTGATGGCGGGTCACTCACCATCAAATTGTAGATAAAGTATCAACAATGGAACCTTGCCACCATCTCTCCCCCACAAAAAAAAAGACCACATGCATGAATGACATGCATTTGCAAACTGCGATGTCAACACAGGTTTTGCTTATGGCATGTCATCACTATTCCCTCAGATGTTTACATACTTGAATGCAAGATCTAAAAATCTTGATGAAGGTACAAGAAGCGTTCATGCATGGATATGTGACGACATAACCTACGTTCACGGAAAAGGTCCCCGCAAACCCGATTTACCAATGCCCATGAAAAAGATCCAGCTATTACTAGTATTGCTCGTAATGGACTCGTCGGTATTCCCTTCAATGAAATACCAGTACCAAAATACAATATTTGTCATTGACGAGCTACCCACTGGAAAGACAATACATCAAGAATCTCGAGTACTTGTTCGCCGTTTCCAACAAGTGTTCGTCAATGATACAGGTAAACTTTCGTCATTGTGCAGAAGTGCAAACCCTAGAGATACTCTAGATTGTAAGAATTATCGTAAACATTGGGGTGACAATATGATCTAGATTTTCAGGAATAGGATTGACATCAGATCTTAGATTTCAAAAGCGCAAATCCATATGCACAAGTAAACTTTTTGATATACAATTGATTGGTGTACTTGTTGACATTTTCATATTACAGATGCATGACTAGATACTACTTCCTAATCCAATGTTTGTCAACATGGACGTCACCTCGGAAAGCGGTCCAATGCGTTTATGTTAGATGACTGATCAAACCACACCGAAAATGACCGCAACGAAAATTTTATTCTTCTAAGAAAATATGCAAGCCAATACAAACGACAGGGATCCAGGTCCTAGTACATCACTCTATGAGTCACTGATAAATTGTTCCATTGGTTATAAAATAGGATTGGTGCAAAAGAAATCGTTAATTTGTTGTTAAGAAATTCACTACTTTCCCAATATTTTCCTGCATAATTTGTTCCAGAAAATAATTCGCAATCGTCCAAGTTTCAGCACGATGCATTTCCCACAGGTTTAGATATGATCTAAATGTTGACAATCAGTAATGTATCATCAATGACGATGCATATATGGTGTGTTTTTGTTATCGAATGGTGAATGGCATTGCGTACATGAATGATTGGGGCATCGTGTCTCTATGCCGGAATTTGGTTGGTTTTACTTATTTCGTTCGTTTGGAAAACAACCGAAAAAAATAAATGACAGTTAATCCGAGCTTGAACAAAAAAATTATGGGTTAGTCCGAGGCTTCCACCGAAACGATTTTGGGAAACTTCAACCTTGACAGTATACCTCAAAAATGCATAATGTCTTATTATATGTGTTTTGGCTCAATTTAACTGTTAGATAGGTATATTCGAAACATTAACCGTAACGATCGATTCAACTTTACACCAACTTGTTATCGAAGTTTATCAGTTCCTCCTTGGGCATCGTACAGATTAAACTGAAACCATGGTATGTTTGTCAAATAGCATGGAGCAGATAATCATGACTTGTGGTGACGTCAGTCTAACTATAACCGGATCACCCCCGGGTATTATCTTAGCAGACCCTTCCTGTTTATATTTAGAAAAGAGATTTACTAAGTATGCAAATGAAGAAGCCTTTTTGGTCATTAAAATATGCGCGTCGGCACTAAATTTGTGACCAAAATATCCACAACAAAATTTTTATTTCTTCTATACTGCAAGGGTCAAGTATATGCACTTATACTTCTTGGTTTCTGTTTAATGTCTATTCTTAGATGCATGCAGACATCATCCTAACAGATATCAATAGACATCAGCCACGATCCTTTGTCAACATTACAAGTATGTTGCAGTAAGGAGATCAATTTGCTTGATGAATATAGATATCCAAGGAACTCTCCAACAACCTTTATGTTTCTGCTAACGAGAACTGGTTAGGTAAATAAAATATTAAGGATAATTCATTTTGTGATGATTTCGGCTGTGGTGTCCGTGGAAGCCATGATTTTATCTCTACATTTCTCTTTTCCTAAATCTACCTTTTCGTAATTCCTTTTGTCGATGCATCACATTTTCCTTAGACAGAATATTTTATTTTTTCACGGATCACGAAAGCGCAAAACTGCAGTCGTCATTATTTTTTTTCTTTTTTCCTGTGAGTTGAGTTGGTAGCAAAATTTTGCAATCAAATGGAGCGACCTCATGAATCTACGAGTGGTTCGTCACTCCAAACGTTCAATACCTTCCAAGCCAATGTATATCATCACTAGTGGACTGGAATTTTGATTTCAATACAAATATGAGTGGTTTCGCCATGGATGATGAACGCATTTTGGTTCCATCTTTCCATTCTCCACAGAATAAAACAATTCAAACTATTATACATAATCAATTTGGTTATACACACAACTAAAAATGAATTCACTTCTATTATTCACATTTTTCATGACAACAATCTTGTCACATGTCATTGTCACCGATCTTCCCAAGCCTACTCCTACTCCTCAAGCCCATTGTAAAGTTTCCAAAATTTCCGCTGCGTGTGATGTTAAATTTGGCGCTAGATCAAAAAGTTTAGGATATGCTCCCTTTAAAAAACTTGCATTCACTAGTGTGAAATGGATCAGGGATGATATTTATCAAGTACAAGTTGAGTTTCAAATGGGCGGATCAATCACTAAAGCTGCCCTTTCTTCGGTACATTTACTTGGGTTAGAAACCCCAGATAATTATTTAAATGGTAAAATACAATTAGTTCAAAAAAATATAATTGATAGACTCGGGACCGCCGAACAACATTTCTCAGCTGTATGGTTGATGAAAGCAAACCGTGTTGGTAATAGAGCATGTGCCCATCCATTTAGTTTGGAATATATCTGGTGTCAAGAAGAGGATGGTAGTTGGAAAAAAGAACATTGCAAAAAGCCTGTGAAGCCACCATATGCTCTTTACAAATTCGGATGTCCTTTGAAAAATGAACTAATGGATGCACCAATGTTCTGTTGGGATTTACAATGTGGTGTTCCTATTGAGTCGACTACTGAGAAAACTTCAACAACCGAACAGCCAGAGCCATCGACTGAACAAATTTCTACTGAACAACCAGAGACATCAACCGACGAAACTTCTTCCACTGAAGAAACTACCTCCACTGACGAAACTTCTTCTACTGACGAAACTTCTTCTACTGACGAAACTACCTCCAGTGCCGAAACTACTTCCAGTGGCGAAACTACCTCCAGTGACGAAACATCTTCGACTGACGAAACTACAACCACTGACGAAACTTCTTCCACTGAGGAAACTACCTCCAGTGACGAAACATCTTCTACTGAACAACCAGAGACATCAACTGAAGAAACTTCTACTGAGAAACCAGAAAGTTCGACTGAAGAAAGTTCTACTGAACAACCAGAGACATCAACTGAAGAAACTTCTACAGAGCAGCCAGAAACATCTTCTACTGAACAACCAGAAACTTCTACTGAAGAAACTTCTTCTACTGAACAACCAGAGATATCAACTGAAGAAACTTCTACTGAACAACCAGAAAGTTCGACTGAAGAAAGTTCTACTGAACAACCAGAAACATCCACGGTAGAAACTACTTCAACTGAACAACCAGAACCATCTACTGAACAACCAGAGAGTTCCACCGAAGAAACCACTTCCACTGAAGTACCCGAAAGTTCGACTGAAGAAAGTACCTCTACTGAACAACCTGAACCATCTACAGAACAACCAGAATCTTCCACCGAACAACCAGAACCTACTTCCAGCGAACAACCAGAAACCACCACCGAACAACCCCAACCATCCACTGAACAACCAGAGTCTTCTACTGAAGTTCCAGAACCATCTACTGAACAACCCGAACCTACTTCCAGTGAGTATCCAGAAACTTCCACTGAACAACCAGAACCATCTACAGAACAACCAGAATCTTCTACTGAAGTGCCTGAACC